>VOMN01003246.1:0-25255 GCA_014899125.1 Orchestia grillus
CTATCCACCGTTTACATCATTGAGCAGAGATAATTATGTTCATAAGAACAGATGTATAATAAAGATCACGAGATAAAACAGAAGTATGTAAGTAACTGCCATCTCCGACTCTTTTACGGTGTACCGAAAGACACAAACATCGCTGCGAAGCTAGAAAGTTGAATAGCTTCTGAATTTCTCCAGACGGTGAAAATAACAGAAACTGGACGATTTTCTCTTTCCTCTCCATTTAATTCCTGCACTCTTCGCACCTTCGGGTCCACCAACAGCTCCGGGGTCCGAGAGGAACAAGGTCGGAGCGCGTTAATTTCGCAACTTAGAGAAGAGGTTTTAGAGAGCAACTCAGCTCTGAGGTTTCAGCTGACACCATTTACGGCCGAGCGCCACACCCACGCTGACACCCCAGTGAGTGCCAAACGTGGTGCGCTCGGCCGTATTCTGTCTGCGTCTGCATTACATCAAAACAACGGCCCATGTTAGGAAGCTTGGTTCATCACAGTTTACCAAGAATGTCCCATCGTGTGAGAAATGTCATTAAAATCTCGGTAACCTAGCGGGTACGAGGGACCTCACGAAGAATTCCGATCATTATTATATTAGTACCCGCTCCTCGAGGATGCGGGTAGCACACTGTTCTGGCGGCTGAGAAGCATGAACATTCAGCAATAATATGCCGCACTGTGAGCGGTACAAGGCGGTCATTGCCGTCAGGCTGGGGATGGCGCGCCATCAGATAACCGTGGTAGGTGCACTGAATTAATATGATTAATATAACCTTCCTACCTACCTACCTACCTACTGTGTAATTGTATGTACATAATTGTGTTAATGCATTGAGCTCAGTAACGAGAAGTAATAATTGTAATCAACCATTTAACTTCAAAATAAGTTTTGAAGGGAAGAAATATTCAAACACGCATGAATCTGTCAAGCATCTAGAATAAATTTAAGATACATTTAATCACACAAAATCTGCTACACCGTCTTCTTATAATTGAAAGCTGAAGTCATGATTCATCAGAGTTGTAACTACTCCTACTAACGAAGAATAGAGTTAAGAAATTGGCTTTTCATTTTTAGGTAGAATTTTTATTTGTTTACTGTGGGCCGACAGGCTGAGTAACAACACGACTCCATCGCTTTAAATCGTAGCTCAAAACAAGACAGAAGCCTCCTTTCCTACACAGAAGTTGTGAGAAGTTTCCTTCCCTGTACATTCGTCTTATAAATCCTTTCCCTTTCTTATGAAGCAGGAGGATGACATAACATTATATATGCAAAATTAATTTACAGACCATTCACAATTCAGCACCACCTGCTACCACGACGAGGTTTGTCCGAACCGGTGTCCTAACTGCCAGGTACATCCTCATACAGTAACCCATCTTATTTTAGACTGTAACCACCTGGTGGCATTTAGACAAAACACAACATTACATCCATCTATCAGCTCTGGACGTATCCGGTCAAGGTGGCTGCCTTCCTACGCTGTGCAGGCATCGTGCAATAAGGGATGTCAGGTAACGCCTACTACTACAACGAGGGTCATGAAAGTATTTTGACCAATTGTACAACGAATTCACCAAGACCTTACGGTATAGCACAATACGCACAAATACAATAAGATAAGAATGAGGATATAAGACCCACCAACTTACCTTCTGCAGGCTGTGGTCAGGCCCAGAGGTCGCCCCACCCAAATCGACATCTGATCCTCTAGCTTGGCTCGCTGCCACGCTAGAAACCGTGACATTCTTGGGTTTTATGATGGTTGGTTTCTTCTTGAGGCCACCCCGAGGACCACCTTCGCTCGTACTTGCGTCTGTGTAAAATTGGGACTTCGGACGACTGACGGGATCATTATAGGAGCTCACATTTGAAGGTTTAGCTGAGCTCCAATCTATTGTTGTTGGAGTAGCAGCGTCCAAGTCGACGCTATTATAGGAATTGTACGATGGAAATTCTACCGTACTTGAAACACGACCATTACTTCCCCAATTCGTGCCTTGACTTTGACTGAAATTATTGGGAGGCAAACTGTCTTCTTCAATAGAACCAAAAGGATCAATATTCACATGTCCATTCGATCCATTGTTGTGGGACACGACAGGTTGGTGAGAAGAAATTGGAGCATCTAAGAGAGAAAACTGTTGCTGTTCAGAATTTTTTATGTTGAAATGAAAAGAGCTGGAGCTACTAGAGGGGGTAGGAGACAAGTCAATCAAGACTGCATCGTTATCTTTTCCCCCAATGTTGTTGTCCTGAGCATTGTTCTTCAGGCGCTGCAAAATAGAAAATTAAAGATTACTTTCAATACATGCATTATACATCAAACATGCAAAAGCTTTTTTCCAATACAAAAAACCATTGATAGGAACTACATATATTAGAAGAACAACTTGTTACTCCCCCTAAACACAGATCAGACTTTAAGACCTTCAGATTCTAAAGGGGCTGTAATGAATAAACCTACAGGACATATTCACATAAGCTACACTTGCACAAGCAAGTCAAAAGTTACTATTTCTACAATCATACTTCAATGATAGTTCAAACCTGTAATTAGCACAATTGAAGATTTCAGTTCCTGTTGCTTAGAGTGTATTGGAAAGCTCAGAGTTTGAGACCTAACACATTTGTGACAGGACAAGTAAGAAACACATTAACTAAATACAGTTTGTTCATCACTAATTGGTTCAGTTTAAGTTTACTAAACTGTACTGCCAAAATACAAAAAGTATGGATAGTTTGACTTTCAAATGTGCACCATCAGATGAACAAAAGGTAAACAAGGAAGAAGCAAAACAAATGTAAATGGAGGACAGGTCTTGCATAACGGCTGAAATTTCTAGTAGAGAGAGGGTTCTTACAGGATTGTTAGGCGCTTGAAATGAACACATTACACTTTTGGACTAATATTAAAAGATTTCAATAATGTCATACATAATTCTAATAGTCAACAAAACTATCATCAATTGATGTTAAATGATGAGTGGTTATGAATTGAGGACATTTTCTTTAGCATCATGAAAACATGGTAAAAAAAATTTGCTCTCCATAGACAGCATTAAATTAATGTTCTTAATTATTACTTTTTATCAACTCATTAAAACTCTTTTTTAGCAGTGAGAAGTTGCGATGTCACAAATCTAGCACTGTTATATCAGCACAACAATGGCACAGCAATGCACTTTATGCTGCTGCTGTTGAAAAAAAAAATTGTCTGCAGTGATTAGCAACGCATCTCCTATCTCAGTTAGAAAGCAACAATGCCAGCTGTGGCCAAACATTGCCTGCTTTTCAAAATGATAAAGTGGGATACTAATCAAATTAATCCCAAGTATTGAACTTAATAAATAGGATGGTTACATGAAATGTACCCAAAAAGAAGCAATGACATAACTGGGAGCATGAACAAGGCAATTCTTCATAATATGTTCACACAATATAATATTAAGAAGCATGTAGGATGCACATATATAATAGGTTGGACTTAATACTAATAAAATTAAAGAACTTCACTAAGAGGGGCATTCACAGCCTTTCATAACACTAAAGGTATATGAGCTCCACAATAAAACATAAGGACAGCATTCATGGAATACAATAGGGTATTGTGGGATTCAGCATTCACAGTACATGAATATGAGGTGATGAGCACCAATAGAACACCAAGAAAATTTCAAGATACAAAGCATTCCGAGTAAAACACTATCAAAGACACAAAAGCTTCATGAAACCATCAAATACAGCACAAGCAAGCACTTCTTTAAACTCACACAGTAGAGCCTGGACTTGAATCTCCCAAAAAGAAAGACCTGAATAGTAATAGGCCAATTAACATAAAACTTAAAACTATCATCATTAATATCTCAGAAATATCTGTAACATGAAATTATGATGGGCAAATGGAGGTGCAGAAGAAAAGTGCAACTTACATTGCTTGGCAAGGAGACTTTAGGAGGAGGAGGTCTTGGAGGAGGTGCTTTCTTCCTTCCATTGACATGGTTTTGAGATTGGCGCCTCACAAAAGGCATTGACA
The DNA here is from genome assembly GCA_014899125.1 of Orchestia grillus. Taxonomy (NCBI): domain Eukaryota; kingdom Metazoa; phylum Arthropoda; class Malacostraca; order Amphipoda; family Talitridae; genus Orchestia; species Orchestia grillus. The sequence continues at coordinate 4,043 of VOMN01003246.1, forward strand.
AAGACTGGGAGAGTTTAGCTCGAGGGGCAGGCACGCTTGATGCTGGGGTTGGAGGAGGAGTGCCTGCCACACGTCTGGCTGTGCTCTTGGGCGCAGCGGCAGTGACAGCAGCTGGTCTGCCACAAAATAACTTGCAGCTCAAAATAATGGAGTGAACTGAATAAGGGCCACAAATTTTCAATGAGGTTTATGAAAATACTAGACAACAACATGTGACCTGTAGGGTCAAATAAAATTTATCAAAATCAAACTCTATCCAGAAATATATCCGATGGAGTAAAGTTGGTATTCACAATACAGGATTAAACAAAGAGTATAAATTTTGAATATCTCAGAGCGAACAGACAAATCCTTCATTCCCATATCCACTTGACTAACTTGCTCAACTTAAATTCCTTTCTTTTACAAGGCATAAGTGTATATTTTCTCTTCTGTGCATGACTTCAAACAAGCAAACAGGACGACCAGAGTTTCAGTATTATACTAGACCACACGTGACCCGTTGGGTCAAATAAAATTTATCACAATCAAACTGTATCCAGAAATATATCCTATGCAGTTTAGTCGGTATTCACAATACAGGCTTAAACAAAGAGTAAAAATTTTGAAAATTTCAGAGCCGACAGACAAACAATTCTGCCTTCTTTCTCATTCCCATACCCACTTTACTAACTTGCCCAATTTAAATTCCTTTCTTTTACATGACACAAGTGTATATTTACTTTTTTGTGTACAACTTCAAACAAGCAAACAAATAAGATGACCAGAGTTTTAGTATTATATAGATAAAACAGATTAAAAAAAATATGCAGCAGTTTGAATCACCGTAAGGTTATTTAAATCTAGTGCACAATCTAAAAATTACTGAAGCATTTTCAAAAAAAGATTAAATAATTTGACGATTGTACATTATGGCGTAAAACATTCAATTTAATTAAAACTTTGTTAACATTTTTTTGGTCAGCATTAACCATGAAAAATGGGGGAATTACAGTTAACTACTCTTAAATAAAATACAAATTTGTAATAGGAGTAAATGTAGTAGGTAGTATGTAGATTGCAGTATCCCAACGACTCAGACCATATTGCGCTAAGAGAGAAGGGACTATTTAGTACCAACTACACACAATGGAGATTCACAAAGTGTGTCCCCACATAGGATTCCCTGCACATTGAAATAGCAATTTTAGAATAATTGAAAAGAAAAGATAAAAACTTAAAGAACAAAGTGGATATGAAAGATAGAAATCTCAAAGGCATATCTATAGTTGAAGTAACCTAACAGTTTCCCTTTGGGGATGCCAGTCCCCATTGCATATGATAGACAAACCCAACCCTATTGCTTATCCTTCACCCTCTTACAGGTACAAATTCTTAAAAGCCTGTAGTTTTTGAGCAAATGTACCAAGTTGCATTCATAGTTTCATAAATTATAAAATAAATATTTACTTCCCCATTAAGCTTTCAACATTTGTTCAAAGTATTTAAGAAATTGATTTTGTATAACATTGATCCATTCCTTGCATGACTAAGAGCTTAAACTCAAGATAGTATTAAAGACTATGCCAAGCATCTACAAGCCATTTCTACTATTTCCATCAAAAATGTGTTCACATTCATGATATTTGACAATGATACATGAACTTAGAAACTGACAAAGTTTAACTGGCATTGGAGACCTAAGCTTAACATGCTCTATTAGAACTAACTCATTTTGTAAAAAAAAGATAAGTGAATGAGAAATCTCCCACATGAAACCAACATGATTATTAATACTGATGTACTGTAATATCTCAGTTTCTTTGTTACTTATGTCCCACATAACTTTTCTTTACTGTTGCAACACCCTAATTTCTTATCACTGATATAACATTCAAGTTGTACCAGAATAATACCCCATTAAGATGTATATAGGGAATCAAGGGCTAAAAAAATGTTACACTAGGATAAACTAGAAAAAAATGAACTTTTAGCTTTTAGCTAGTTCCAGTACTTTATCCATAGCGTAGGCAAAGCAACTAAACTTTATCCAAAATTAAGTTGAATCATTAATTACCTGGAAGAAGGAGGTAGTCGTGGTGGAGGAGGCGCACGCCGTGTGGGCTGCAGCAACCCTGCAAAGCAAACTAAAAGTTATCCAAACATGCACAACTTGTCTTGACCTTACTCACCCTCTTGGTAGTGCAGGCAAACCCCAGTTCTAAATGTCTCATTTTACTTATGTTCCAGTTTCTGATTGTTTATATTTTCAATTAATTAATTGGACTTCCACAACATCTTATAGGAAATATTCCTTCAATTTTCAGCTAGTAATCAGGTATTTATAACTTTTCTTAAGGATTAATCACAAATGCCAAGGTTTCATTTGTATATTTAAAAAAAATCTTTAATTAAATTTAGTAGACACAAGACTTACTTACTAGCAGTACACATTAGACTTTCAAATATTTCATAATTATTAATGACAAGATGCAATCATTGTTATTTCTAGTCAAGCCAGTATCCTTTTCTACAAACTAATTAATGTCAAGTTTTACTTTATTTCCCAACCAAAGTAAGTACCCCATGGCCCCTAAACATAAGACCACAGTACAACTCAGCTTAAACCAGACTTTCTGAATGGTAGGCTGGCAATTCATAACTGGGCAAAGTCCTGACAGTGAGAGGTTAGTCAAAAGAGCAATGTGTTGTTAACAACAAATATAGATTACACACACAGAAGTACTTCTGACACTTACTCTAAGTCTGTCAGTCCACATTCGTAAAACTGCCATTACAAATTTTCTTCATAAAATACTAAATAGCCTATACATTAACATTAGGGAAAAGAGTGGATACATTTGTTAAAATACTTCAAAATCATATCCTAACTCTTACACCAATGAAAAAGTTACATGAAAAGAAACAGTAAAAAAATGAATTTTCATCTGAAAATTATAAAAATTTGCATGACAGAAATAAGTAGAAAATTAAATTTAGAGTATTTTACTGAACGCAATACTTAGTGAATTATGACTTTTTGACAAATATTAGTTTATTCAAACAAGCTCTGACATATCATGTCAGGCTATTCAGAACAATTTGATAGTTTTTGTTAATAACTTGCTACTATTTAAGAATTAAGCATTATGTTTAAATCATTTTGCAAGTTTTTTTTAAGGGTTATGAAATAGTATATAAAAGAAAATTTTAGCTGCTGACTATAGTTTGTAAAGAAAGAAAAAAAAACATCCCAAGTATCCCCAGTATTTGGGGCAGCTGTGGACACTTACAAGAAAGTTTTAAAACATGCTTCAAAATATTTTGATGCAAAAAATTTTCTCTAGCTCAGTAAGTGATCATTGCAATGTATGATATTGGCCCTAAATTGATGAATAAGTTTTTCAAACTCTAAAATTGTTTATTAATTTCAAATATTCAAGAACATTGTGTGGTATAGAAATTTAGTTTTCTGCTTAGTTGAAGAGCATCAAATGTGATTGATATGTTTTCTGCAGCTCAGAAAGAATGTATGAGTGAAATTTTTTATTCAAACACGACTTCTGTCATGTGGGATTACTTGGGGTAACTCGTGATAAGTGGCCCTATACTACATACTGATGATTATAGTGCCCAGTATATGAATTTCTCAAATCTAAAATTTGGGCAATATAAATCAACATTTTTGCCAAATATTTTACTTAGTTACAATTAGAATCAATCCATTGAAACACTCTAAAAAAATCAAGAAAAAAAGCTATATTTCTGTATTTTCTAAATGCTGGTTTTGCTAAGTCTTGATGAGGAAAGCAATGGTCAAAGACCATGGATTTTTTATATTATATGCAGATAGGAGTTAGCTGTAGAGCCCTACCATCAGAACTTATCCACTTATGTAAAAAAATTGCATCCATTTCCGCAAGCTGGAGTAACTCAGGACACCGTGTCAAAACACTCATACACTTCATAAAACATATTTAAAAAGGATTTTTCAATTATATATGCTTATTTGTCTATTAATCAAATACAATATCTATTATTGATCCAGCTGATTATCATTTACAGGTACTTTAGTGCCACAAGGCCCACCATTAAATCAGGAGCAAATAAGCATAAGATGAATTTTGCTGCAATTTGTCTCATTTGTAATTCATTGGCACTGAGCCCCACTAAAAAAGAGATAGTTTAGCAAGTTTATCAGTAGCATTCTTTCTATTCATGTGCACAAGTAAATGGAGTTTTTTAAACCTCATTTCATTCAGTTCTGGACTTGGAAGGCCGGCATTAAATGTTTTTGATAACTGTAGACAACATATTAGAAACATCCAACACACTTCCACCAAGCAGACAAACAAACTTCAACACTGCATGATATTCTCATATATCAGACTTCTTAAAAAAATGAAGGGGTTGAAAAACTAGTTCATCAATTTATTAATCATTTTCATGCATTGCTTTGATTAACTACTGAGCCAGAAAAAAACATTATGACAAAAATTTAGAGGCATTTTTTTAGAAATTTTAATCCGTGTTTTAAGTTGTTTTAAATGCTGGGGCTACTCAGGACACTATTTGGTACAGTAAGTTAACTAAAACTTTTTATATAAAATTTTATAGTCCATGTAAAATAAATAATATTTGGCTCTAAACATGATGGAAAAATAAAAAAACAGTAAAAAGCAATCAACAAAAAATTGTGAAAATCGGCCCTAGTCATCCCACATGAGAGAGCACATTTGTATTCAATAGGGGCAGTATCTTGATCAAAAATATACATCACCTGGGCTGGCCTTCCATGTCCGGAACTAATCAAAAAGTTGAAAAATTCACATGCTTGTGTATGCAAATAGAAGGCATATTACTGATGAACATACTGAACTATCTCATCTTTAGTGAAACTCAGTGCCAAAGATTAAAAAATGAGACGAATTGCAGCAAAATTCATCATACACTTGTTAACTTCAGATCAAGAGGAGGGGTTTGTATCATGCAAATACCCATAGATACTAATCACCTGGAATAATAGTGAGCTTTTTAGCTGTTTTATAGACAAACGAGCTCATAAAATGGACAAAAAATCTTATTAGATGCGTTTTATTTTATCTAGTGTCCCAAGGTACCTCGACAAGGTGTCCCAAATGAATCTGGCTTGTGAAAATTGCTGCCTTTTTTACAAGAGGTAGGATATTTCTGATGTAGAGTTTTACAATTAACTTCTATTTAATATAAAAAATCTACAGTTTTTGAATTTTTCTTCTCATGCTTGTTTGCATGACCAACTTCAAAAAAAATCAATAAATTAGGATTATTAGGTAATTTTTTAGTGTTTCAATTAATTAACCAAAAATGTTTAAAATGCCAAATATATGCTAAAAATGTTGATATTTATTGCCTAAATTTTAGATTTGAGAAATTCTATATACTCTGGGCACTACAGTCACTAGTATGCAGTTCGGGCCACTTGTCCCTCATTGCCCCAAGTGTCCCAAGTAACCCCACATGGCGGTATGAAAGTTTAGAACAATTGTCATTCTCAATTGTAACACTGAAACAAATCTGTGGTTGTACATTTTACAATAACAGTTTTTCATCCACTACTCACAACACAACTCAAGAACAAAAAATGCACAAAAAAGCAAGGAAAACATAATGGAGTAAAACATCCTCAGTTTGAACACTGTTTGAAAATATTAATTTACCCAAATGATTAATTTACCCATGTGCCATATAGCATATGAATAAATACAAATATGATGCATAGCAGTTACAAAAAAAAAGAACATTATTTCACAGTTAAGACATACATGAAAACAAAATGCAAACAAGCTCAAATTCTCAAACTATCTACATTTGGTAGCATCATAGTACCATTATAAGTGCTTCCACAACAAATAAAACAAATCCAACAAATGAGTTCAAGAAATTGTTAAAAAACCAAGCATATGAATATTTGTGTTAAATTTTTATTATTCCTGTTATTTGAATAGGTACAATGTTTCAAAAGTTAAAATGACCAAAGTTTTTGTCTTTTTACTGAAGTTTAGAAACATTATAATATCTGATAAGCACAACAGAGAAAAATGTGCATCATGCATGACATGCTTTTTCCTTAACTTTCAATTTCTCTTTCTTTACAGCTATCAATAACCATAGCATGTACAGTGGCCAACAAAAGTTTACAACACAGTAAGGAAAAAATCATTCTTCCAATAAAGTAATGGTAATAGATATTCAATTATTACTAGAACATTTAATGAGGTGTTTAATGAGTCAATCATATTGAAAAGGACAAGGAAATTAACACAGAAAAGAACCAATATTTTTATTTTTATAATGCAAAAATTTTCAATACCTGTTATATTCATCATTTTTTCAAGAAAATTCAAAAATTTTCTGATTTAGATTTCAGTAGAATTAAAATAATTATATCATTCAATATCTCACAATTGTACCAGTTAGGGATGGTGTAGTTTGATCAAATAAAACAAAAATTGAATTTTTCTTGATGAAATTCTTTGGCAAAGGTATGAAGAAAAAGGGGTACTGAATATTCACTAAAGAATATCATTCTCACATTCGAATTCAAAGGCAGATCTATCACGGTCTAGGGTAGCTTTAGCTCATAGGTGTAGGAAATATTGAGATAGAAAGAAGAATGATGGCTCTTAATATGGATTTTGGTAAAGAAACTTAGATCAAGGTGCTTAATCTCTCAGGTTAAAACCAGGTCATTTTTTCAAGACAATGGTTCAAAGCATACTGCAAAGCTAATATAAACTTAGTTAAAATATGAATGGGAGAAATGTTCTAAAATGGTTAAATCAATCTCCAAATCTAAATCCATTCAAAAAGTAGTGGAGAGAAATGTCACTCAAAATTAAAAAAATGGAGAACTTTGAAACATCCCTAAACTAGAGAAAACTTGTGAACAAAAATATTGGCCAAGAAACGCACAAAGAATTTGCAAAAGAATACTGGCTGTATTTAGTAACAAAGGTTTTGCATTCAAGTATTATGAGATGATTTAATAACAGTGCTGTAGACTTTTATATTACAAAAATAGTGATTTTTCTTAATCTATTAATTTCCATGTTATTTTTCAAATATGACTGTCTTGTTATACATTAAGGGTAAATTAGAAAAAAGCCCCAAACCACACATCATAAATATAAATGTACATGGAAACTCACCCAAGTACCCCTACCCGTGTTTTAAAGGAACCTTACATTAGTTTACAAAGCATGAAAGATTTTATAACCTTTGAACATGAAAAAATTTGTGGAAAACATACTGGTCTGCCAGAAAATTTGTCCCACCCTGGAGAAATGTAAATAAATTAAAATGAAATATAGCTAAAAAGCTTATTACACCCACTTTTACATGGATTACAGCCTTTATTTTATAGAGCATAGATTCAACAAGATTTCCAAATAATCTAAACAAATATTTGTCTAAAATACAAGCAATGTTGAGAAACATCTTCCAAAAAAAAAGGAAGAGATATGCAGGCTTGCAGCTGCCTCAACAGTTGATTCCAGAATTTAGAAAAAGGGTTTAAATCAAGAAACTGTGAAGACCATTTGAGAAAATGATCCCTCATAATCTCTGAACCAATCTTGCACTACTCAAGACTGGTAGAGGCAAGCACTGTTGTCTTAAAAAATGCCTGAAACATCAGAAAAGTGAAAACTCATTGATGGGTATACTCTGCCACCTAAAATGTTTAAATAGTTTTGAGATCTCATCTTGTTGCTGCACAATGTTGCCGAACCTAAACCCGGACATTTGAAGCACCGAGATCATTCCATCAACCCTGGATCACTGTACTGTTAGAGAGATGAATGAAAGATTTAAAGATTTATGGGTTTTTGTATCTCTATAACTTTGCCATCATTCTGGAAAAAGGTAAACATCAATTCATCTGATCAAAGGACATGTTTTCACTGCTCTACAGTCCAGTCCCTGAGGTCTGCTGCAAATTGGAGCCTTTTTGTACAATTAGGTTAATTGAACAATGGTTTCCTGGTAATGGTGAAACTCCTTAAACCCATTTCTTTCAGTTCTCACCACGTGATGTGAGTAGAAATTTTCTTATAACCTTCATTGGGCATGTTAACTGCTGACCATTTTGTACAAGTTTGCTTTCATGATTCACTTCAGAGAACACCTGTCAAGAGTACTCAGAATTTTAATTGTGCCACTATTACCACTGAATGACTACACTTCTGTTTTTTTTACGGAGTAATTATTCTTTGCACAGTCTTAAGTGCTATGTCCATCATTTGAAATGCTTCTTTTGCAGATTTCCAAGCCCAGTGCAAACCTATAACATGCCTTTTGTCAAAGACAAAGGTTTTTCATACAGGTTTTTTCAGCAGGATTATTCATGCTTGTTATGGAAAGAGCAGGTGCATTACTGACTACCAGTGAGACTAAACATAACTTTTGTCCCCATATTCTTTTTCTTCAAATTTGTAACAGGAAAATCTGTGAAATCAAAAAATTATATTACTTTTATCTACATTTCCTCTGGGTGTGACAAACTTTTCAGCCAGGTAGAGGAAAAAAATGAGGAAATCAATAAATAGTTAAGACTTGCAACCTAAACTATTTCTATACTAACTAATTACAAAGCAATAATTACCACAATGCTTAAATCTATGTGAAACAAATTTTACTGTGAAATCTCAAATAAGAACACCTCTTCACTTGCAAAAAATGTGCATTTCCATTCACACATCAAAACAGTTCTCAATTATAAGGTTAAAATAATTTGTAAATGTAAATTGACTGACAAAGTTTTGTTTGGATGATAATATTTTCATAAATAGAGCAGTGTTTGTAAGATGAAGTTTCAACATATTTTAGAACTTGTGTAGACTTAATACATACAATTTACTTGTCAGTTTTAGGATATGTAGTACAAATGAAAACTTTGTGAAAACATAAGTTTAACATATAGTACTATCACTACAGTTATATTGTCTTTAGAGTTCAGAAAATGTTAGGATAATTATTTTCAAGCAATATTACTGAATACTTCAGGAATTCAAGCACTTGCATGCATACACCACTTTAGAAAGCTTCATTAAGTTATTAACTTCACACAGCAAATGGTAATGCAATGCCTCTTGACACTCACCAGTCGAAGACTCCATTTGTTATATTGATAGCTACAGAACACAACCGCTCAACTGCAGGCAGAATCATAAGCTCATTTAAGTCAATAAAACAATCACAAATTGGTGGTGTAGATGAAATGCATTTCATATACCTACCTAAATTTCACCTAAGCAAGTCACAATAGCATGTAACAGCAACCTGTCAAAATATCAGGTAAATCAATAACATTTACCTTCTTAACAGAATTTCATTCTTCACTTAGATCTAATTACAAAAAAGTGTCTACATTTCTAGTAAATTAAGGAGTCCTATGCAAAAATGATATATTCCAGAGTACATTTTTTCTAGTTCTTTACCAGTTCAAGTTTTTTAAATACCTCTCTTATGTAACAGTTTGAAAACTCTAAAAATGAGCCATTAAGATAGACTAAAAACTCTCAATCAATTGATTAAAAGAAAGATGACAGTAAAATTAATGGAAAAATAAAATTGAGTCAAATTGTCCTGGTAGTTGCAAGTATGATCACTCAGTGTAAATTCATTTACCACCTTAATCCATTAAATTGCAATTTTTTACATCTATATCTACTATAAGTTCTTCATGTGCAGTTTCCTCAAATTATGCTCAGATAAAATGAACAAACAAATGAATATGAATAATCAAATTCACTTAGTCTTCAGTTGATCTACAAGGCCATGTATAGCAATCACAGAGTTTCAGTATAAATGGGTGATAATTTTCTAAAATTGTTTAAATTAATTTCAGACCTAAGGTAAGTAGGGCAGCATGAACTGCAAAATTTATAGTTTCATTTTACCAAGGTAAGCAATTCCATAAAATCTTGCAAGGCAGCTTTGAAGAGCAATAATAGGATCAGTGTGCAACAATGCAGGATACCCACAGGAGTATTAGCAGTGGAAAGGCCTTCTGAGTAGTAAGAGCTGTACAGTCTTCACAGCAATGAAGGATATCCAAAGCAGAAATGGTAGTTGAGTATTTTCATGATATACATTAGCAACAGAAGGGTAGGTAGTCTTCGGGGCAATGGGTAAGACATCCTTTCAATTAGATAATGAATTTAATCTTATTTTTTGAAAGATATTATGCCAACAGGTTCTTCAAGTACATAGGGTTCATGAAACACATTTTGTAGAAATTTGAATAATGGCTACTTTAGATTCTGGATAACAGTGGTATACAAATCCTTTGATGAGTTTACAAAATATTTACTGCACAAACCTATAAACATAAGAATGTCTACATGTGTAGTTGTTTCAGGTGAAATACAATAGCAGAACTATTTTTATAATAAATATAATAAATGAAATCTCCCACATCACAATATTTCATCACCAAAATCTTAACAACTCCTGAAGTGCAATGGTTTTAAATTGCTTTAAACTTGAAAATAAATGCAGTGAAAATGATTCCTAGAGAAAAGAGTCATAGCTAACAAAATCAATGTGACACAATTGCTATGACAACAACACAAGGGAACAAAAATCAGGTTCAAGTAGCACACAAATAGCAGTCCAACACAGCCCAACAATAAGCAAAGTGACAAGTTGTTTTGGACATCTCTGATGAATCCAAGGATGCAGTGTAAATATTATACATATAAGAATAAAATATCTTTATGCCCAAGAGAGTTACAGATTTCCACAAGGATGTAACAATTAAAAACATTTCAAACAATACAAAGTTTTTCATCATATATTACCAACACAAAAAGGCATGGAGAACAATTATTTGTATAATAATGAAATGGATAAACAAATACTATAAGGTTTCCCATATCTAAATCATTCATGCATTTGCCAAATTCTATGTTTGCTAAACAATATTATTTTCTCATTCAGGAATTCATCATAACTTCCATTATGAACAGGTAGTTGCAACTGACTTTTGCTATCTTTAGATAAAGAAAAGAGAATACATTGGAAATAAAAATTAAGTTCAGATAATCAGTTCCATATTTCCATTAATTAATATAGTGTGGTAATATTGTTAGTATGGCAATATATATCAAAATTAATCATAAAATACAAATAAAAAATAAATTCCCTGAGCAAGTTTCATTTCTAGATTCCTCAAAGCAAAATATATAACTGTGGAACAATAATTGTAGAATGACAACTGGAAGTAGGTACACCCATGACCAGGCGAGCACTTTGACGGGGATAATCCTGTTGTACTCTGTAAGCTGTTACTGGTTGGTCACTCATTTTGCTTTGATGTAGATGTTTTCTATAATTAATTTTTGTTTATACATTTCAGAAATATTACATAGGCTATTTTCATTTTTCAAACCATGTATAATTTTTAAGCACATGGAAAAGTTCCTCATCTTTGTCTATTAAAATTAAACCTTTCTTTTGTATTATATGTCCCTTATTTGTTACTGGTATCATACTGAAAAAAAGAAAATTTGTAAATTCATTGACATAACCCCAGAAGTAAAGTTCTAGCAGTATAACAAGTTTTTTTCATTTAGTTATGAAATGGAAAATTGTTTCAACCCAGGGATAAAACCAAAAGTGAAATTTTGTTACATACCTAGTATTATTATATGCAGATGCATTAAATGAAAAATGCACCAAACAAGTCTTACCTTGATAGTGAACCCAAAAGAATTAATCACAAACCATAACCTGAAAGTACAGCAAGCTCAGTTAAAGCCAAAGAGTTTCTAAGAAACTTCCTGTGATAGATTTTTGAACAACCCTCACTATTTAGAAAAGATAATCCCTCCTTTTGGCAGGTATTGATTGCGAAATTTGCTTTTAATATAAATGAAGTTCTAAATAAAAATTAGATAAGGCTGCTTGGTTACAGTAATTGAAGCGGTTTTAAAATTCAAACTTTTACATATTTCAGTACTTCAGCAGAGTTAAAAAATATCTTACACTAGCTATACACACAAAACAAATCAGTTTCAGAACATGGCTAACAGTAGTTTAGCCTGTTTCCTATGTATTGGGCCACTGGTGTACCAGCCAACCAGTGTTGTAATGGTTTGCCTGTGTACCAGCACTCATTACACTCATTTTATTTGTGGTTACAGTAAACCCTCATATTTGAATTGTTAAAATATCTAGATACCATTAATCTGAGTACAGAGAGAGAGCAAAAATACTGAAAGCATTTCTTACTTCAAAACAAGATGGTGTTGTTACCTTCAAATTTAGCACCCTATATAGAATAACCTAGCTAGATGTATTCATATATAGGCAACATATTAAGTTTCTATGTTAAAATTTTAAAAAATTCATAGCATAACCATTTGCCCATAGAGAATCTATTCATTTGAGCCACTGAGTGACTCCTGGATAATTTGAATTTTAGGCAGCAACTTCTGCTAGACACTCCTCTTTTTAAAAAAGATTGTCAAAAAACAGGTTGGAAGTGTGTTTCACTCATGCAGATCAAGAAAATATAGAACTGTTTGAATTGTGTTTGATATCTATGGCAACAGAAAATATGAATCAGAATTATGCTACAGTTTTTATCCAAATGGGTTCAACACTAATGCATAGGTACTATTGAGTAGCCTAAATTTTAACAATTAAATTTTATTTGAATTTAGCTTTTGCCTTTCCTTACTAATTTCCTTCATGTCTTGATAAATTTTGATGTATTATCAAAAACAAATGAGGGCTGTATTCATCCATAAAGCAAGTGTTTTTTTGCAGAATGGGTTTTTAGATAATTCTGAAATTTAGCAGAGCTGGAGTGACTTTCAAGATATTTTGAGATTGCAGTTATCAAAGCACCTCATGAAATGTAGGTCAGAAGCACCCAAGTCACATTAACAACAAATGAAGAAAATTTTATGCATCATTAAATTAGATATATCACATTCTCGAAAATATAAAATTTTTGCAGTATTTTTTTCACCTATAAGTAAGAATTTAAAAAATAGTAATCCATGGTCAGTTTTTGCAATCTTAGTGAAACATGGGTTATCAAAAAATATTTAATGTAATTATATATTGTGGTTCTCTCAGTAAATTACTGGTTTCTGTGACATGCAAAGAATTTTTCATAGAGAATATTTCCAAAAGTAAGCTTGATTTTAAAATGTTTAGATGTGCTTGGGGGTTGCATTATAAATACCTTAAAACAAACACACTGAAAAAATTTGCAGAACAATACTCTGATGAATCACTCTATAGTTAATCCAGTTCCTTCTTTGTAGCTTTAGAAATATTGAGAATGTTATAACCCACAATAGACAGAGGACTACTATAATTGATATAGCTGTATAACTTTTTTGTATTTGCCAGAGGCAGGAACCTTGAGTCCCATCCAAAATTAAGAACAAATATTAAAACTGAAAAACTAAAAAAAAAATATGAGCACACATTTCCTGAATTTTTTACTGAATGTGAACATGTACAGTACTTAAATTTTTAGTAAATTTTCAGGCTACTAAAAACAATAAAATAAAGGTAATGAAACTTTTATTGATGGGTCTCCAAAATTAGAGAAGCAAAAGAATTTTTAAATTAAATATAAAAGGAAAACAACAAAAATGGTTATTTTCAATATTTAGTAGCGAAACCTTTGTTCTCAGTTTTCAATCACTGCTGCACATCTAACCTTGCAGGATTTCACAAAATCATGATACTCATCAACTGTACTCTTTGCATATTCCTTCTGCAATATCAAACACAAATGATCAAGATTTGCTGCATGTTTTGTCATGAGATTTTCTCCTAGAATCTTCCATAAGTTTTCTATGGGATTCATTTTCAGACTGAGGAGGCCAGTGAATAACCTCCATTCTTAGTTTCTCAAAAGAATTCAGTTCCAATTTTGCTTCATAGCAGGGTGCATTATCCTGTATAAATATAGGATTTTCAATTTCTGAACTCTTTAACACTGGTACAACATTACTTTCTAACACATTCTTGTATACACCAGTATTAATTTTACTGTTTAAAAAAAGTCTGAATCAAGAATGAGGAATGTGCTGGAGCATAGTCATGATAGAGGTGCTAATTTCCTGTTGATCATAAGTCCGGTCTCTTGCACCGCGCAATATCAGGAAGGCAATGGAGGACATACATCCCTGTAGTACTCTGGCAATTGTTTGACCCTGTGGTGCAGACTTGTGGTGTACCGCACTGCAGGAGTCCAAGAAAGCACTTGAATGTTGCTGCACACCTGGCAGGCCTTCTTTGGTCTTGGTGATGAGGAATGATTCCACAGCAATGACTGGGACTTGGTTTCTGGGTTGTACCAGCACACCCAAGACTTGTCACCAGTGATTATGGTGTTCACAAAGTCCGGATCACTATTTGTATAGTCTAGTATGTACTGCAAGACTTCAACACAAAGTTGCTTTTGCTCCATAGTTGCCAGCTTTGGCACGAATTTTGCTGTCATTCTCTTCATGTCATCTTTATTCCCAATGGAATGAGCTGAAGAAGTGTTGATGCCCAGCTCTTTTGCTATTCCTTGGATAGTTACACAACAGCCCCGCATCACCACAGCATTTCCTTTGGTAATGACCTGGTAATTTTGGCATGCTGAGGGCCAACCTTAGCATTGCTTGCTCTCCACTGATATGTGGCCATCTTTAAACCAGTTTTACCACTCCTCAATCTGTGTTATGTCCATATCATTGTCCCCAGAAGCTGTCTTAATTTTTCAAATGGTTTCTACCTGGCTGTCACTCATTTTCTGGCTAGATTTGATGCAGTAGTACTGCTCTAGTCATTCCATCATTTTCCTTGCAATGAAAAACCAAAGAGAGCACTACACAATATCTCACTCAAATGCTGCCTACCATCAACTGATGCTGTCAACAGGCAGGAAAAAATTCATGAATGTGCACAAAGGTTCTAGGTTGGCTTGTGCAACTGCACTTTATTCATAGCCATCAGGTTTATGCAAAAAATAAGGTCGGATACCTTTTTAACAGACCTATGATGCAGCTACACGTTAGATAAAGGACGCTATAATGAGGCTTTATGTTCTCATAGCCAGAAGAGTCCTGCAAGTCCCTAACATTATTCCTGTAATTCCAAATATAACTCTTAAGATTTTGTGGATCCTGACTCTAGACTTTCAACTCCTGACCCTTCAACATTATAAATGTTGGGTCACTGTAAAAAAAGGTAAAGCAGCCAACTAAAATCATTTTAATACAAATAATTCATCATAGTCCCCATATCAGTCTGGTTTCTGAATTTATTCACTCAACAATTATTTAAAAATTACAAAAATGAATTTCATTAACAAATAGTTACTTCTATATGGTGGAATAAAAGAAACAACCATGCAGCTTCACAACACAAACTACATTTTTTTCATTCCTGGTTTCATTGCAGCCCTTTGATTGATCCTGATGAGCCTTATTACTGGAAATGAATGTTCAGCACTCAATTGAGCTAAAATTTACTCAGATATATCAGTAATAAAAAACATACAAATTAATTATTACACAATTGAAAAAACAAAACTAAAGTAATAATAAAAATTCAAGCTTATACCACATAATCTTACAATTCCATATGAGAAAGATAAATATGAATCTAATTAAACACACCTACACTTACAATCAAGATAACATAAGTGTTTCTTCAATGTTGAGAGATACCATATTTGTATGGACAAACCAAGTGTGATAAAATAACAGAATGAAGAAGATTGTATTTTATGGCTTACAGGTATGCTTTGCATTCCACTATGTTTAATGAATTCAGAATGGATCAGTTTTAACTGGCCCATATCTATATGATGGTAAAGCGTCAAACAAAGTTGTACGCACAGTTCCATATTGAAACCAAATTCATAACAGATCTGCTAGGGGATGCAAAAGAAACAAACAGATTATACTATTAATTAGTTCAAAGCTTCCTATTCACATGGAATATGATCCAAAGAGAATGAAGAGCAGAGTTCATTTATCTTGTATTATAGAAAATGTGAAATTTATGCACAGGGTCCCTTGTGCATAAAAACAGCCTATTAAGAATGAAGTGGAATAAAGAACAAAAAACATGAGAAAAAAAAGTGAGAAAATAGAAAGAAGTAAAGTGGGCACAAAAGATAAATGCCCCAAGTCCTATCTATAGCCGAGAAAAGCTAACAATACCCCATTGAAGATGCCAGTACCCATAGCATATGATAAAATAACTTGACCCTATTGCATAGGTATCCTTTGCTCCCAGAGGAGATCAGCATGAACAAAATATAACAAGAACCATACAGAAGACATGAAAGAAAATGCAGCTTGAACCTCTCAAATTCAAAATTCCATCATTTAGCCATACCTGTAATCTGATAAAAAAATTTTACCTATTAATGCATCTGTTCATCAGATGATGAAAGCTCAGTAGTAGTAAGGATAGCAGTGCTTTAGTAACTTAGACTATCTTGAAAAAAAAAAGATTAAGGACCATTTAGTATGGACTTTGAAAAATATGAAATCTATGCACAAGGTGCGCTCCCACACAAGATCTCTCACACACAGAAATTGCAAGTTAAGAAGGAAGAAGAAAAGAAAAAAAATCATCATCAAAGAAAAAAAATTGAAAGAAGCAAAGTGGGCACAAAGGATAGAAGTCCCAAAAGCTGAACTAAAGCTGAGGTAACCTGACAGTGTTCTCCTAGAAATGCTAGTCTCCATAGAATATGATAGACAAACCCAACCCTGCTGCTTATGGCCTATACCATACCCCATAAGACATGAAGAATGCTGAAGCTATCAAGATGCTGGAAAATAGAAAAAGTGCAACTGATAATACTAAGTAGATAGTGAAAACAAAGAGATGGCCAGCAAACCTCATGTGCTAGATTTGTAAGGTTCAATCTACATGATTATTCTGCAAGCCTAATCAAGTTTACATAACAAGATATATACACTACATATTATATGGAAAATCTTGCAAAAAGAAGGTAAAGTACTGCATATATAAGCTGAACTTTCTGCTATCAGCAACAGCACCATACACGTTTTCAATTTTAACCTATTAACCTTAATCTCTTTCAAACTCAAATTCATAGAAAATTGATTGTTTTATATAACATATGAACAAGTAAAAACAATGGAAATTTGATACTAAAACTTTCTTTTCCCAAATATTTTAGAATTTGAAATCAGAATTCTCCGATTACAAATTGAAAATTTTAAGGAATTAAGACAAAAATGTAAAAATTCAAAGATAAAATTATATAAAATTCAAAAACACAGAAGAAAATTTGGGTAGCATTTTTGCTGGCTGTCAGCAACTTAGGTAGGGTCAGTGGATTGAATGAGCAGATGGTCAGCAAAAATTCATTCTGGAGTAAACATTTTCTAACTTTACAATATCTCATAAGAAGCAAGTTCTGATAGACCTAACAACTATATGGTAAGATTATCTGTTATCATTTTTGATAAAAGAATAAAAATTCTGCAAATAATACCAAACACAAATCTAGACAAATAATGACGAAATGATTAAAAAAATTACTGTACTGTATTTGCCGACTTATTTTACGCCAATGCTGGCAAGCTTTACAACTGTTATCACTTTGTTTTTTCCAATATTTTACTGCAAACTTTTTCATACCATTTTATTGTTTCCTTAAGCCAACCTTGTCAGTTACAGTCTCATCATATAAGGGAATATATTTAAAGCAAAGATGAATATGGTCCTAACTAAAGAATCTATGATAAAGTGGTGCCCAGTATCATAAGATGTTGTTCTTTAAAGTTTTACTTTTACAAGGGAGATATAATACAATAATATGTGCAAGTAGTAGCATATCTAAAAACTCTCCTAAACATTAGAAATTTGACTATCAATACACTGGAACCTTGAGAATCTTGACTTACAAACACCCTTTTACCTAAAAAAAATTAAAATACAAATAAAACTTTGTTTAAAAATTAATCTCTAAGGTTAATATTTACTTAATTGTGGTCAACTCTACAGAGCATTCATCATACAACCTTCATTTTTGTGTCATCAGATAGGACTTTTTTTAAATATCAAAAATCAGTTTCTTAAAAGTTTATGATAAAAAAAAATCTACAAATTAGTTTATATTGTACAATTTGTCTATCATCTTCTTCTACTTCCTTCTGATTATGTTAGATTGCATCAAAATTATGGTACATTAAAATTTTTTTTTAGTTTGACATAAAGTAAAGCATATAATAAGGTAGTAGGATTGTGTGAAAATGTGCTTTACTATATATTGAGTTTGCAGCACTACCTTCTATATTATGTTAGGCTAGGTTGTTTAAGATAGTTTTGCTTCATTAAATTGAAATAATGTAACATGCAAATAATGGTAGGCAGAGTATGTGAAAATGCAGCCCAAATGTTTTGCAGTCTTTTTATCATTACATTATAATGGTACGTAAACATTCTAGAATCTTTCAAAAATAAGTTTCTGCAACTTTGAAGAGAAATCTCTCTTACTGACCCAAAAATAAAGCCGTACAATGACTAAAATGTTCTGTACAGTATGCCAAGTTATAGGAAAGTAACTAAGGAAACATTAAATATTTTTAGTTGTGAATAGAATCAATTCTTTATATTTCAAAATTTTTGCAGAGACAAAAAATTTAGCCTCTCACTAGTGGAATTTTTTTACCAATATCTGTAGGTATGGAGAGTTTCTGTAAATAGGAAAGTAGTTCACAAGATGAAGATCCAATGTATAACACACAGTAAAACTATCAGCAATTCTGTAATCCATGGCAATAACTTGAAATTGACCCTATGGTATCAATAGTTTTATTAACAAAAGAATAGAAATAAACTAGTAGATGTATTTCTCTTAAATGCTTTGCTCAAAATTAAAGTGAATGTGTATGCAAATGGGTAAATTGTAAATGATTGCTTTTGCAATATTGTATTTATTCAAAACTAAGTTGGTCCTATTAGTTCTAAAAAATATTTTTCACTTCCTTAAAACAAACTTTATTTTTGGAATAATGACTACAGTATTTTGAAATTTATTTTATTGATAAATACCATTAGTAAACAGCAATAGAATTTAATGGCATTCTGTAATGCTCAGTGAGCACTATATCAAAATGTTACATTTACTAGGTTGGTAGTTACAGGCAGTTTGAAAATGATATTCTGGTACAAAAGCACAATTTTTTTAGATAATTTGTTGTAAAAGTTATACATTACTAAAGTAAATAAGATAGTTACATCTCACCATTCCGTTCAATACTCTAATAAAATTGGTTTACAAAAACTTAATTACAAAGTCAATTCATAGTCCCTTCCATCAATAAACAAAGATGTGTACCAAGAATTTTGTCATCTATCCATAAAAAATGCACAAATAAATTAAATTATTGGAACGCATTTTCCAAAGTTGCAAAAACACATTACTATAGGTAGTTAGAAAATGATAAAAATTAATTTATGTAGTTTTGCACTGGAAAAGATGACCTACACGATAGCGTATATTATGGCTACAGTCCATTTCAAAACTTCATTATCATTCATGGTTTTTGAGTACTTTAGGTCCCAATTATACCGGTTTAATCGTAAACGAGGCCTTGAAAACTTACCAATCAACTAGCCAACACAGAACAGGAACTGTTATCTTATCGACCTTCCGTAGGATGGTCCACCTCACGAATAGCCTATTCCGAAGTTTTCTGCGAAGTATCCCAAGTGACTAGGTAGTGCGGACGGCAACAAATTAGAGAGTAGTTACTTTCCAAGTACAACTAAGTACTTGAGATACAGTTAAAATTTTATACGCGTGTAATCTTTTACATTGTTTTGCTATGAAATTGAGCTAAATGAATAATTATTTTTCGAAATGATTCAAGATAAAATTGAAACACGAACGACTGTGCTAGACAACTACCAGTGTAAACGCAACCTTGTTTCTTTGTGATTGTCGCTCCAGTGACAACAAACCAGCAAAAAACTCTACCCTGAAGTAGTGAGAACAAACCTACGAGGGTGAATGACAACTGTTCATTTAAAGCTAAATGTGTTTGTATGGTTCCCAGTTACAATGTTCTTACTTGTTTCAAGATGAGGGTACGTTATTTCGATCAGTAATTACCTATTTCCTGAATAATTTGTCAACTTATTGCTGTAAATCAATGGCAATTTATTTTTTATCAATGGATTACTATTCTAATCTTTCATACATATTTGAAGAGTATTATTCTATATGCAAGTTCAATGGCAATAAAATTTGCATTAGTAAGATTAACTGTTAACCATATGACAGAGAAGTATCTACACTTCTCTTTTGTCTGTAGTGTGAAGTTACCATCAAATGTATTCCTAAATATGACAAAACTAAATTAGAATCAGGCTTAGGAACTGAGTAAAATTTTAAAATATCTTTGATTTCCATTATTTTTATTTCATTTTTATTTACAGCTATTAGGTATCTACTTACTTATTGAGTTGACTTCCATCAGCAATAGAATATACATTTGATTCATTAATGGATGTAAACAACTTGTATTTAATATTTCCAGCAATTTGTCTTTCAAATATTTATATTTGTATTCAAACACACTAAAGTAGTATACTTACCTATTAAACCCTTTAAGGCTTAAAGCTGTATTGCTGCCACTATTGCTGTATGTTGTATTGCTGTGTATATTTATTTTGGTGTGACTTGCTTTACAGAGTGTTGTAATCATTGTGTTGCTTTCATTTTAGTGCTACTTGTTAGAGGTTTAACAAAATTGGACAGAACTTATTTTAGAGGTTTGAAAACTTATTTTCAAACTGAATAAAACCATGAAAAATAATTTTTAATGTAATATTAAAATCCCCTGCTGCTTCTCTATCCATCTTGCTATTCTTTTGAACTTCCTCTTAGTTCTCATTACTTATGTTCCATAAATCTGATTAGGTTAGTTTAGCTGAATATAATTTAGTTTAATTTATTTAATTTGACTTTAATTGGAAAATGTAATCTGCATGCAATGAAGAACTTTTCCAAAAATGTAACCAAAAGTAGAAAAATTCAAAACCTTAAAATTTTCAGAACTAAAATAATTTTATTGAATGACATTGAAATCAAGATAGTGTAATGAATAGGATGCTCCTTGCATTAGGACATACTGAGGTAAATCTATCTATATAATACTAAAACTCTGGTTGTCTTGC
>VOMN01003253.1:0-12868 GCA_014899125.1 Orchestia grillus
CGCCACACGCACGGACAGCGCGCCACACGCACGGACAGCGCTCTACACGCACGGACAGCGCTCTACACGCACGGACAGCGCTTCACACGCACGGACAGCGCTCCACACGTAATAGTACATAGGATTTAAATCTAGCGAGCTTAGGGCCACAAATTGGAAAGTAACATGATCGTAATAATTCTCTGAAGACAGATCTTGAGTTACTGTAGCTTTGTGAGAAGTTGCTGAGACTCTGAAAGACGTATAGCCTTCTATTGGATACTTTAGCTATCCAGGGCTTAACAAACGTTTTTAGAACATCAATGTATTCAGCAGCATTACCCCTTAAGACGCTCTGGAAAATGCAAGGAGGCATGGCATAACCTTCACTACTTACAACTCCTAAAACTATCATAGTTGTAGTTACAACAACCATGACTGTGCGTTTTTTATTTTTCGTCATATTTTCAAATAGCCTTCGCACCCCGCAAACGTTTCAATAGTTTCATTCCAACAGCAAGAAAAAAGTTATAGCCACATAAAATATACCAAATGGACACAATGACGAACGGATTCATGCAAAAACGAAAATACAAAACCTTTTTCAATAGTTTACTGAAAAATACAAACTGGTATCTTAACATCAATCATTGTAGAATTAGACTGCGAGGTACAGCAACAGCTTAAAACAAATACATCTCTAGTAATGACACCCTGACATGAAAAATATGCGGAACTGCTGGTAGCTTCGAACACTTCAGTCAGGAGTACGATGTATCATGTACAAGCACATGTGATATTAAATCAAGTAGTTTCATGTACGCTAAAACTAAACAGAACTACATTCAATTAGCGATGTGAGCTTCGTGGCCAACAGTAACAGACAATCACAACTTCGAAAGCTGCAAGGCTCCTGCCAATAATGGTCGAGGTTGTTGCCATCTCCTAATCTAAGGTCGATGGAGTCTCAAATGGCTTTTTAAAAAATGCGGAAGAAGCTCCCCAACCACACCGGAAATTTGTGCACAGGAGATAAAATATAGTTTGGCTGGCGACTTATCCATTGTGAGGACGACCTAAGCTAATGGAAGACGTACATGACAAAACATTGATCAACATGAAATAACGGTGATAGATGGTTTCAAGACACGACTATAACGCCTAAAGCCCAATCCAGTCACTCTAAACAATCGCTCCACGAAGAGCTACCAACTAGTTCAAAGACGGCCTGCAGCATATAGAATAATTACAAAAAACGTAACATTACTCACCGTCGTCTCACGTAACGAACAAATTCTTATTTTAAGTGAACAATCAAACGTCAATTACAATACCGTCTATAGTGTGACTTTGTTCGTGAAGAGATCCTAGAATCAAAATAATTAATACAAAGAAGCGGTTAAAGTAATTTTCAACTTATAACTGCAAACAACGAACACTTGTATAAGACAAATACTAGGACTACTACGACTTGCAGCGGAACAAACCAAAGATGAAAATGTGGACGAAGGAATTAACTTCAGAGCTCGCTGCTGCAGCGAGTCACGTAAATACATCAACAAAAGTGCCTTGGTAATAATTTCTTCTTCTCATCAACGGGGCAAGAAATTTTGCGAATTCTGACAGCCAGACGCTACCAACTGACACTAGTAGCTGCAAAAATTACAGGAAAAAAATGCTCGACTCACAATTACTTCAATTCATAAACAGGTTACAGTATTTTACGAATTCGAACGTAACCAACGGACACTGGTGTCTTCAAAATCTACGGAAATGAACGCATACTGAAGAATTACTTCATTTCATGTATAGGCCGAAACATTTTTAGCCGCTTAAACAACCAGGCGCCACAGAACAGGCACTGGTATCAGCAAAGTTTACAGAAAACAAACTCATCAACGGAAAAAGAAAACGGCACCGTAACTTACGCTGAGCAGCACCGCCAGTCGGCTCTCAGAGCGCTGCTGTCGCTCCAGCGTGACCGCTGCACTCTGCTACGCTATGGAGGAGACAGAACAGTTCCAGTTCTGGGTGTAGCCGAGGTGTAGGCGAGTGCAGTAATAAATATGTTGAACAGAAACATGTTAACTTGAAATAATCAAAGAATTCAGAGCTAAGAGAACTTTTGAGTATAGGGTTATAAAGAACAAAATAATTTTGTTTTAACGGAGGATCTCAACTTTTGTATCGAGATTCATTCTGTTCGAGCGAGAATGAAACATCGTCAAAATCTATCAACCTAATTTGTCTACAGAAGGAACGACCTAGTTCGACACGCGCTGGAAAAACTTCCAATCTCGAGAGCACAGTGAAAGAAATAAAGCTATGAAGATCACTGAACAATGGACATCAACTTCTTTATAAAAGTAACGCAGAGATAGTACCTATATTTCAAAAAAGTAAGCACACACCCAACATCTCATGCTTTTCCAAAGAAACGCAGACGAAACGAAAAATTCTCCATAAGAAATAAAGGCATAGAAAAATAATAGGACAATGGAACCGTTCTAGTAGAGAGAACAAAGTAAGAGGCATGGAAGCATGACATTTTGGACAACACCTACAGAGTCGGAAAATCACGTTTCCTAGACATCTTGGTGAAGGTTGGACAACAGTAGGGGCAGGGAGCAGCTGNACAGAGGGCGCCACCTCAGAGTTCAGAGTGCCGCTGCAGGATGCGATTCTCGAGGTCCTCGTGCAATTTCTCGACGGTGCGACGCTGCTTCGCAAGGCGCTCCTGCAGCAGCCTCTCGCCCTCACTCTCGCTCACCTGCCCAGCACGCGTGTTCTCATTAGTTTAAATTGCTTTTTTTTAATTAAAGCCCCCCACATGCAACCCAATCTTTAAAAACGCAATTTTATTGCAGTGAAAATGTAAAAGCAAATTTTATTGCAGACATTAAACATTTCAGTTTATATTATTAGTTAGTATAAATCTCCCCACTCACATAAAATGTGATCCAAAGAGAGCAAAAAAAAACAAAGGACTATTTCATACGGACTTGAGAAAACCAGGAATTTACGCACAGACGCTTTCATGCACAGGAATCCTTGCGCATAGAAACAGCAAGTTAAGACGAAAGAGGAAGTAAAGATAAGGAATAATCAGCGGAAAAGTCGTGAAAATGAAAAGAAGTAAAGTGGGCACGAAAAATAGAAGTCTCAAAGGCCTGGCAAAAGCAGCGGTAACCAAACAGTGTCGTCCTGGGGACGCCAGTCCTCCCAGCATAGCATAGACAAACCTAACTATCCTAACCCTGTTTTCCATGGCCCATAATGTGCCACCTAAGGGTAATTATCCAATAAATTTTCTCTATCCAATCTCCCAATAATAAGAAAGCAGTGTGTTTTAAATGTTTCATCATTATTTTTATTATTGTTCCTTAACTTAGGGCACCTATAAATAAAAAGTCTCATAACTTGTATCATATTATTCCCGCTAATATGATAATTTGCTAAAATTTCAAGCACAGTAGATGTTTACACTCAGTACAATTTTCAGAGCAATTCAGCTCATATTGTGTAAATTTTAACGTTTTAACTTTTCATCCTTTACTTTATACGTGATTGTACACGGGCGCCAATCCATTCAAACTCAAGCACCACACTGATGGCACAATTTATTAGGGTTAGTTATTAAAACATAATGTAACAATAACACGTAGTCCAGATATTCAACAAACATAGATACAAATCAGTAAATTGATATCTAGATAAGATTTCCTTTCAAAGACGCATTAATAGAATCAATAACAGACCTTGGCACCACGACCTGCACCGAAGATAGAAAAAACAGCAAAAAAACTCCTAAATAACACTACAACGTTTCATACAGGATTCACTAAGGCATCTTGTCGAATAACGTGCCAGCGTCCATGACACAGTAACGTTACAAATACGTAGCAACACATTGTAACACGATACAAACAAACGAGCATGGTTATTAATCAAAAAACCACAGGAGCACTCATTAAAATTGCAAACACCGATTTCAAAAACAGTCAACTTCCAGCGATACACTTCAATACCGTGCAAACCACAGCACACACTCACCAAAAAGTGGACAAGAGCACTCAGGAGAACAGCAACTCTCGAATCAAGCCAAAAGAAGTGTCCGGAGAAGTCCGAGTAGAACATGGCGCACCACTCAGAAGTGTCAGGAGAAGCCCGAGTAGAACATGGCGCACCACTCAAAAGTGTGGCGTCAAAGCCAACAGCCTCACCTCAGAGAGCTTCTGCTCCAGCCTCACGTCGGGGTCGGGGTGGTCGTCGTCTCCCCCGCCCCCCGTCTTGCGCAGCCGCAGTACCTCGCCCGTCAGGTGGCGCACCTTCAGGAGTCTGTTTTCGTAGTGCTTCAGCTCTGTCTGAAATGATAGGCACGTGCTGCATCAGTTCTGTCTCAAGATAGGCACGTGCTGCATCAGTTCTGTCTCAAATGATAGGCACGTGCTGCATCAGTTCTGTCTCAAATGATAGGCACGTGCTGCATCAGTTCCGTCTCAAATGACGTATGCGCGTCTCTACAATTCATGCTGAAATTCCCTTCGTATTGTACATGCGTGGAGAGTGCCGCAGCAAATCGAGAGTGTGTAGGGTGAGTGCAGCATTACAGGGCCTCTATGACGTGACTAGCGTCAGCATGCCGTCAAAGATGACCGTAAATCTGATGTGAAATGGAGTCGTTTCCTGCATCACTAATACAGAATGTCTCCCTGACATAATCTTGCCGATTAAGAACTCGAACCCAAGAACAAGGACACATGAATTTTTTCCTATCGAATTCTTTGAGCGCGTAATTGAATGGTTACACACGAAAAATAAAAACATGCATCTCGAGTATACCTCACCACACTCACCAACTACCACTGTAGCTGGTTGTGCTGTTGCCCACTGTTGCACTAGCTTGATATGTACAAGGTTCCCTACAACTACACATGGAACACCTGGCAAATGTATGTTAACACGGTTTAATCCCTCATTGTCTTTTTATGGACGAAATTATTTCGGCAGCAAGGCTACATTTAAGTTTCTGAGAAACAATCACAGCAGCTCCATGCATACAGGGTATAAGGCAGCGTTCAAATTCGAACGAAAAGCTAGCCGCAGCCCTAATAAACTGGAAGACTTAGTCCTTGTTAACTCATATCAATTTTTTCATACATTACCTATTGTATTTAGGACGAATAGGTTAACTGATTTAAGAACTAATATTCACATGGAGACTCTCGAGCTCCTCCTGAGTGAAGTCGGCAGCGGCCGCCAGTCGCCACAAGCCCGCCACTTTCGGCTCGATGAACTCCTTGCTGTCCACTCCAGACGACGCCAACTTGTGGAGTCTGTGGTAGCCTTCCTTGAGGTTGCGGTGCTTCTCCCTAAGCACAACACATGAAGCAAGGGTCTTTTTGGTTCTCATCGTGTCACTTCCAAAGCAGTCCACGTATGTTTCTTTGAAGAATGAGAGAGCCAAGGGGCCAATCACATTTCATGGCAAATAACAGTTAGGTTGTTACAAAAATAACGGCCGATTTCAGAAACACAGTTTAAGATGGAAAAATGAACAGTAAAAATGTTTATATTAGTCAAAACATGAGCCTCACGCATCTATGCCTCTTTAACATTCATCAACGAGATGTGTTTTTGTTGATAGCAATTTATTGTCTGTTATGTAACAAAATCTTTGAAAGCTGATTTCACCTTTAGTTTAGACCTTTAGGTTTTACCCTTCGAAAATGTGCTTGAGTGCTTAGAAAAATGGCAGTTAGTAGGTGCAAGATCAGAAGAACATTAAGGATGTGATAGTCTCGTATCCCAAGTCAGTCAGTTTCTACACAGTCTTTCTTAAAACACTGAAAGATGTGGCTGCCCATTACCGTGGAGCAAAATCGGCCCACGCCGAGTCGCTAATGGAATCGTCGGAAAATCTCATGAGACTATCGCAGTACTGACACTAGAGTCTGAGATCTGATACTTTGACGTGGATTTTTCTCAACGATTGTTTTCAGTTGTACATTGGCAAGACTGCATGGCCATCTTTTACTCTTTTTATCTTCAATGCACTCATCCCCAGTACAGAATTTTTAAAACATTTTTGTTACTGCCCGATCACTTGTGGGCCCCTCATTGGATGCTCTGTTTATATTAGCAGCAATTGGGAGGCATTATGCTCAAGTTTGAACTCATGCAAGAAAAGCAAGCTAAAGTCTCTTTTTCTTATACTCAAAATTAAGGCCTTATAGTCTTCAAGTATGTTTTCTGTCTGAAATAAGTTAGAAAATATTAAAATCTGAAAATTCACTCCAGATATACTTAGAATACTATGCTATAATGGTATTTAAAAGCAAAACACTTAGATGGGCCATCATTTTCATTACAACAAGACCAAGTATTTGGTAAGCAGAACAGCAACCCTAAGCAGCAGTATTAGCTCATACAGTCACTATTCCAGAGCAAAACCTTGCATTGAAGAGCCAAAAACATTCCAAAACCCAACTCACCTGATGGAGTTGGTGGCACTATTATCAGGGTAGTTAACTTCGTTGCTCTCTAGGCTGTCGAGGTTGTCTATGGTCAGAAGCTCATCTGCAACACACGGTGAAGAGCCTCATAAGACAATCGTGTAGCTGCGTTGAGAATGACATTGGAGCTACCATTCTTGCATTGCATCAATTCTTTATGGAATTGTGAACATTTTTATTTCACTGAACTTGACAAGACTCCTTGAGTATGAGTATGAGTATGAGTAGTAGTAGTGAAAGCAGCGCTTCAGCAACTCAAGGCTATCTTGCACCGAAAGAATAGGGACCATTTAGAATGGACTTAGGAGAACGGGGAATCTATGCACAGGGTGTGTTCCTACACAAGATCCCCTGCGCATAGAAACAGCAAGTTAAGAAGGAAGAGGAAGAAAAGACAAATAAGAAATAGCGAAGAAGGAATGAAAACGGAAAGAAGCTAAGTGAGCACGAAAGACAGAAGTCCCGAAGGCCTATCTGAAGCTGAGGTAGCCTAGCGGTGCTCCCCTGGGGGCGCTAGTCCCCATAGCATAGGATAGACAAACCTAACTAACCTACCTCTATTGCCTATGGCCTATCCTATGCCCCCTGAGGGGAAGACTCCTTGAATATTATTTTCGTATGAACACTGGGTTAATCTTTTCTTCAGATTTCAATGACGCATTACATTAGGAGCATAAGTATAACTCAAAATAAAATGTACTATCAAATCTAAACTTACTTTTCTTCATATTAGCTGAGCTTCAATCTCTCTTCCCCTACATATTATCACTGATGTGACTTTGATGAAGAGAGAGACTTACTATTTTGCGTGGACGAATCTTTGTGAGACTGCAGCAAGTCGTAGTACTGATCGATCTTTTCCTGGTGGTGCTGGAACTCCTCCTTGAGGGCCTTCAGTTCCTCCTCTGCAAATGAAGATGTCAGCACAGCTACGACTCTATTTCTCATGCGAGCAGATCATTGCTACCAGCAACCAAGACACAACGCATGATATTGTTGCATGTACCTCAAAAACTCACAAGGTGAGTCATGTGAGAATAAGGTTTTCTGTAAATTTAAAAATAGCCTATAACAAGGCATTTCAACTTATACTGTGTATAACGATTTATGAATGACCTTAAAAAATTGAGGAAGTCAAGCATTTGTAACAGCATGCAGAATCAATGGCTAGGTACTAAAGAAACTACTCAACAAAAAACTGAGACACATTTGAAATGAGAGAAAAAACTCATAAAATTCATGAGAGAAAAAACTCCTAAAAATTCATGAGAGAAAAGCTCCTAAAAATTCATGAGAGAAAAAACTCCTAAAAATTCATCAGAGGACTCACGTGTGAAGCCCGACTGCTCAGCCTTAACCCACAGCTTGTTGAGCTTCTTGTCCTTGAAGAGCACCTGCAACGGCTCCTTGTCTGGACCTCCCACTGAGTTGGAGGCGTCATCTTCCTCTGGCCGACCTAGCTTGTACTTCATCATAATTTCTGGAGGTAAATAGGTTCATATGAGAGGCCAAGCAAAGCTCATACCTCACATTTATTTCTGCATGGATAACTTTACTAAAAGGTTACACCAAACCATGTGGAAATGCTGCTTCTACTATGCAGTAAGAGGAGCTTGCAAGGCTTAAGTAAGCAGGGATTTGTTACACATTACACAATACACAAGCATTTTATCTTTTGATATTGAATGTAGGCAATCCTAACAAAGTGGCAAAATCATCATACCAACATAGTCCAATGTATACTGTATACAACTAAATTTATACACAATGGATGATCGCATTTTTGGAGTCACCTTTCGTAGTGGGAGACCCCTTGTGCACCCCAGTCATTTATTTGATTGCCTCTACAGTGAGCGGTGTGATGGGCCTGTTACTCAGAATGATTTTAAAATTTCAAATACTGCCTCGAGTGATTCAGATTTAAAACTTTCAGAATCCTTATACATAGCCAAAGATAAACCTGACTTGAATAATACAAATAGATCATTTCCATTACAAGTTTTTGCATTATTTTTTTTACTTGTATTATATCTTTTTTTTTCTCCTGAATTCTTGTTCAATTTTTTCAGAATTTGACCTATTGATGAAGGAACTGGTCTCCAAAACTTTTAGATTTGATTTACTGTTTTTAATTACTTTATTGCATTTAATCCCAATTTTATTTAACTCTATTATAATAAAAATAATGCTTTCACTGTGTGCAGTTATCTTTGCCTTCAAGATTTTAATGAACATTAACTGAAGAAAAGTGACTTTCCAGAATGCCTACATGGACATAAAGGGTTTATTTGTCACATCAAAGAGATGAAACATAGATATAAATTACTGTACCAAAATAGAATTTGACTCTTGTAAATTACAAATCAAAAAATGTCACATGTTCAACAGACATGCTTAATGATCCATAAAGCCACACTTGAATTAAGGAGAAAAGAGTATTAGCTCATCTTATAAGGGATGGACAACAAATAAAGTGGTAAGGTGGGTAAATGGATGGATAAGCAACAGAAAAATGTGGTAGGTAAATGGATGGATAGGCAACAGAAAAATGAGGTAGGTATATGCATGGATAGGCAACAGAAAAATGTAGCGGGTAAATGGATGGATGGACAACAAAAGAAGTGGTAGGTAAATGGATGGATGCACTACCTCGAAGGGACTTCCTGAGCCGAGCCTCCATTTGGCCGTCCTTGTCACCTCCCTCAGCCTTGTGTTTTTTGAGCGTGAGCTCCTGCTTGTCCTGCACCTTTAGCTCGGACATCAGGATCACCAGCTTCTTGTCAGAGAGTTGCTGCCCAAAGTAGAAAAGGTTTCATCACTGCTTACTCCCCAGGATATCATCAGGAAGCATCACATGAAGAGTGAGGATTTATTTCTATAATGAATCAGTAAGTAGCATTCTATGGAGAAATACAGCAAGTCTGTTTGAATTGCTCAATACCTTTGATTTCTGATTTATTGAATTTGTTTTTAGGATTTGCATATATATGACTCAGAAATTTTATATAATGAAGAGCATCTCTGAATGCACAAAGCAGAAATAAGATGAACTATACTCCTAAAATGTCAAAATCATATACCAGTAATATCAATATCACTTCAGTTCCAACTTTTACTCAGATATGAAGAAAATCCTAAACTGTAACTGAAAATAATGTAAACTTGACAGCTTTTTGAACAAAGCAGTATCCAATAGGCACAGTTATAACTTAGATGCATGCAAGTCTCTGAGATATTTGAGCCATTTTTACTTGCTTTGTAGCGCTTTCTCTCAGGTGCCAGGGTCACTTTTGGGCAAGTAAGCCGACTAATTTGACAACTTCACCATTAATGTTGGTTTAAACCTTACTCTGTAGCCTGATCTACAAACCAATTGTAAAAAAAAAACAGGAAAGTGGTTTGGCTGTTCATTTTATGCAGTTATGAAACCACACTATTGAGCAATGTGCTGGCTAGGAAGAGCATCCTCTCATGTCCTGCCACTTGCCCATTTCAGAAAAGCAGACACACAACATCTCTGAAACTAGTACAATTATTATTCAACTGTTCCAGGTACAGACTAGCATGGCATAGGGTTGTTATTTTACAGCTGTACAAACCTTAATGCTCTTTATATCTATAATTGAAAATTTCATAGTATGATTAATATATTTAAATATTCTATATGACATTCAGAGGTTATAAAAAATTACATGAATAAATTGAGATTTCCAAAAACTACCCACATTATCAGCTAACAAAAAGTTTATTTTTAGAAAGAAGATGTGAAAACTCTTGAAAAATGGGAATGACAGTAAAAAGTAACAGATTAATATCTAATAGAAAATTAATATCAAATAATTGTCTGAAGTTTTTCCACTGCAAGACTACATTCATAAAATTAAAAATTAAAAATTTGACAATGGTAGCAGCAGCACAGATGCACAGATGCAAGAGCTACTAAGGCTTTTATATAACTAAAATATATCTAACAGGCTTACCTGCAATGCTTTCTCCCAGAGTAGATTTATTTTGGCCATTCGAAATGGCCTCTTCATTTCTCTAACATTCTTCTCATGTATTTCATCAATGGATTGGCACAAATTTAAGCTCATCACCATCACAGTCAAAATAAGCAACAAAGACTTTGCCATTGTTTTCTGACTCTGAAATGACAAACCCTTAGTACACACTATAACAAAATTTCTACAGAATACCAAGTAAATTTATATTAATTAGATAAAGTTTGGGTAGAGGTAATTAATTACATAAGTATTGGAGGAATAAAAATTATCCTATAAAGTATGGTACAATATAAGTACCAGTAGTAAATTTTTACATTTAACTAGTTCATCATAAGGCTCTACAAGTTAAAATATAAAACAAAAACAATTCACACACACACTTTACCTACATTCTGTACAATTTAAAAGTATAAATAAAATTTGACAAAGTAAAAATAAAGTGAAACTGCCTGAATTTCCCAGTAAGACACTATGCTAGAGCACAAAATTTCCCTATATGACGGTAGAGCTGAAAAAACTAGTTGAGCTTCCAAATTTCTAAAAATTTAAGTTTTAATATCAAATATTCATTTTTGCCAAGCCAAAACAACAGTAATTGTTATATTGTATTTTAAAAACTAAATTTTTATCAATTTATTGAGTACATACCAAATATGAAAACTAACAAACAATTATAATTTTATGATAAAAGTTAATATGAAAGCAAAAGGAAATGTGCTGTTCCTAGAAGATTTATTTAAATCTCAAGCATTTGAGTATTATCTATGCTCATCTTCAGTAGTTTGTAAAAAAGATAGAAAAAATACTAGTAAAATGACTACAGATCTATATTTTTGACATTTCTCAAGTTTAACTAGAGATACAATGGGAAAACAGTTAATGTTAGCATTCAACCAAAAAGTGAAGAATTTCAAATGCCAAAAAGCTATCCTGATCATTGAGAAAACTAAGTTTACCAATAAATATACTTATAACCAATTTTATATCTGCAGCAGATGATGATACTATGACACTAAATTTTTTGTATGAATGGGAGGGGTTAATTCTATTGCCAGCATGACCATTGATACTGCTATTAGGGGGTGGGGAAACTAGGAGATTAACTGTGCATGAAGCCATCCCTCTATGCTCTACAATGCAACTATGCAGATGAGCTTTTATGTGCTGGAACACCATTCTGGATCTTCCACAGCCTATTAAATATGCTTTTGATCAATTTGACACAGTAGAGAAATTTTAACAAATTTCACTTCCTTATACATATACTTTTTTCTTCCACTTAATTCACTGCAGAATCAACAATTTCAGTTGCTGCCTTATTTAATTGTCAATGTATACATCAAAAAAATAAATGTATACCACTATTTTTAAAAAATGTCTTGCTTTAATAGTTTACAATATATACTAATTTGAAAATGGATTTCCTTTTTTGGCATCACCCTGGAGTGGCCTGAACAGACCAAGGTATATTAGAAAAGTAACATGCCATACCTGAGCTTCAGTGTAGTGAACATGCAAGTATTAATCATATGAATTTTGATGATGATAGAACA
Source organism: Orchestia grillus (assembly GCA_014899125.1). NCBI lineage: Eukaryota > Metazoa > Arthropoda > Malacostraca > Amphipoda > Talitridae > Orchestia > Orchestia grillus. Next base: position 12,052 of record VOMN01003253.1, read on the forward strand.
TAAAATGAAATGTTTCAACTTGAAAGACATCAACTATCTTTAGAATTTATGGTTTCAAAATAATTTGCAAATCAAATTCAACAAATTTTGCACGTTGCCAATCATTTATCATAGAATTAATTTTAGAATAAAAAAGAGAAAAACTAAAAGTTGTACTTTACTTAGAACATATCTAAGTTTACAATGGCAGAAAACATATTTTATCAGCAAATTTTTCCGTTTTTGAAAACATGTTCTGATGGTCTCTCAATAGCAAAGCACAATTATAGCATTATTTTTATTCAAGCAGCATACTAATCATTTAGAAGAAATCCTATTTTTTCTAAATAAATAAAAGATTACTATGTAAGAGCTTTCATACATTGAGAACACAAAATCATAATAAATTCTTAAATCATAAAAGATTAAGAAAATAAAAACTTTCATACTAATTTACTTTTCACTGACAAACTATCTGTAACAAGTTTTCACCATATCCCAAAATCATCAAGAGATACAGTTGATGGACTGTAAATCTTTACAGAAAATTTCTTTATCAAGAGTTTAACTTTCTTAATGCTCACAATTGTTTTCATTATCCAATTGAAATCTACTTACAAAGAAGGGTCAACTGTCACTCCCATTTTCAATCAGCCCCTCTTGAATATAACCATCACTAATTTGTTCATTAGGACCTACTACGATTATCTCTGCAACGCGGATCAATGCCTACATAAACGCAGCTGAATAGTCTACAAAATAACTAGCTGGAACTGGAGTGCTGGCCTGGCACGGGCTTCTTCTTCTTCTTCTTCTAGGATCCTGATGGATCTTGAAA
>VOMN01003255.1:0-23256 GCA_014899125.1 Orchestia grillus
ATTCTGTCCCTCGGTCAGACACTAGAATTTCAGGGCACCCATCGTGACAGACGTAGGTTATAAACGCTCCAGTCAATGTTTAATTTCTGTTATCGGGCAAGAGGTTAGTATGAACGTACCCATCACTATGACATACAATGCTAAGGATATAGTTGTTTCTCGAGTCTCTTTAGACGGGTAGATCTTTAAGTCATTTACTTGTCAAAAAGCAGCAAAGAACAGAGCTCCACCAGAAAGGTGAAGTTTCTGTTTGAACTTTTACAGAAGTTGGGAAGGGGTGAATGAAATTCAAGTTCCCTATCAAAATATGTATTCAATTTGAAGCTTTAGTAGTAAGGAACACTTTATTCGTAGGTAACACTTGACACGTGAAGAGGTGGAGTGCCTGAGACCGAGAGTTTAACCTGACCAGGATCGAGACGAGCGATAGGCGATACTGTGTTTACCAGATTACCACACGTGACCCCGGTAAATGTGCTACGTTGAATAAATTAATTGAGTTACATAAGAAAAAAAATGACATCCAAGAAAATGAGGGCACCGGATAAAAAACGCGTAAGCGGAGAATATAAAACACTAAAAGCTAAGTCTTAAGAAAACATCATGACTTGAGAGCACATATAGGAGGAGCCTTAAATCAAACTCTTCACTGCAAAAATGAAGACGGAATTTCAAAGGTTTGAAAACGTGACAAAAGAAGCACGGCAATATTTCCCGGTTTCAGATTACAGATTACAAAGCTTTGGAACTCCAGTCTTCAAGTCCCAGTGTCGCGCGCGCCACGAGGTGCAGTGAAGGGTTGGTACTACGAGCGAGGTTGTGACAAAAACATTTACGTGCATTGCTAGAGTAGAAGTTCTGAACCCGTTGTACGACTTGAACTCGAGCATGCCTTGAGTTACAGGTACACTCATGTGGATCTTGAATCTAATGCAGGGGATGAGCTTCAGTGCAGCACTGACCTGTATTAGGTTGTGCCGAGTGTTATCCGGTTAAGATTAAGATTTATCAATACGAGGGAAAGAACACTTGAGGAGGCGAAAATCAGCGCGCAGTGAGCTTGAAATTCTCACCACTAGAGACAGTTGCGACTTGAGCAGAATAAACCACCACGTTAGGGGATAATATCGCGTGTGGTGTTCACTCAAGTCACCTACATTCGCAAAAACCGAAGCTGATCCAGAGCTCCTATTGAAACTTAAAGGTAATTAACGCCAAGGCCAGAGCTCCACCTTAAGTTTGTGAACAAAGAGAACTGAAAGACTGAAGTGTGACATCAGCTGTGGTATACTCGCGCTTCAAGAACACAATGGACAACAATAGGACTTACAAAATTACGGAAGCTCCTTCACAACTAACTGTTACAGCAAGTGAGAACGCAAACAATGACAAGATAACACTCTTGTTTGCTGACACGTTGGCTTTCTGTTTCAGACGAGCTACTTATGGTTAAGTGGGCCCAGAAGGAGGCATAGCCTAACCACATCACATGAATGTTTGCGATCGTAATACAGTAATTCGAGCAAGAAATAAACTACTCCCATATCCAAATACTAATATGTCAAAACCCTTCGTCATTTTATTCTTCGGAGACCGCTTGGGTGCTTTATAAAGATGGGGACCTTAATGCAATGGTCAGGAAAGAAAGAATGAGCCTTATGAAACTAATACTAAACAAACAATTCGCAGCAAGGAGACGTACCTAAACTAAGTACAAAAGGCGCAGATGTGATATACACCAAGTTTCCGCATGTGTATTGTAGTACGAGAGAAGACATAGGAAATGTCAAGCAAAAATCGCGTAGGCATCACGTCCCCACATGGAAATGCTTGCGAATGCAATAATGGAAAAGATGTATTCTAAAATGTTACCGTTACTAATAATAATCATCACCGAAGACAAATTAAATTCCCACGTTTCAAGAGAAGTAACTCTCTAGAATAGGTGCAAACAAACTCCAGACCAACGATAGCTGGCTGCTTGATGTCAACTGCAGCTACTTCGTAAGTAAAGTCCAAAAAAATTCCGGGAAACTCCTTAACATGGGAATATGCACGCAATGGACAATGAAGGTACTGTAACTGAGAGTATAATTATAGGAGGTGAAGCTGAAGAATATTGAGAAGAACAAGAAGGTAAAGATGTGAGCTCGTAATGCAAACCGATGATTTGATTGACCTTTATATAAACAACAAATCCGGAAGCTAGTCCGTCCTGGTCCTATAGGATAATTTTTGCTGCACTAACTGTCACATGTAGGCGAGATTGAACAGCCATAAATGATATGAAAATACTTCTGCAGGGCATAGCAGTATTAATGGCCAACAACTTCAACTGCAATAAATCTCCACTACCTCCACAGAAGAATTACCATCCGCAGCAGGCAAACACACCAGACGAACAGCTGAAAGTTACGGAAAATGGCAAAGGTTGCATGAATTATACTCGTGCTGGACATACACAAGCCACATTAATGAGAGAAGAAGAGAATGAGAGAAATGAAAGAAAATTGAAATCTCGTACATTCAGACCAGGTTCCAACATTCAAGAGTTGTTATTCCAGTAGTTAAGTTGCTTATGTAAGTAGGTGAAAATAATTACTAGCATACCCCACCCTCTCTATCTAGCTGAGTAAAGTACAAAGACACACCAAAGGGCGATATTCTTCAGAGCATTTCTCCCCGGGAAATTAGTTTGTAACTTAAAATTGTGAGAGAAGGTTAGCGGAAATAGACGTTCTGGCAGTTGGCATCGCGAGACCACGACACAGAGTTGATTACGTCATTACCTGGTGAGTCATTCGTCGCGAAATGCCAAACAGTACAAGTCATGACATCGAACACAGAGCTAAATTTACAGCGCATGGCATCTTACAGGGTACCAAGTAACAGGTGGCTGAACATTGCATAGTTCATGAACATTATTTGGCTCCACTCGCATGCATGTCTAGCCGAGCATCAATACAAACTACAGAAAAATTATTCCAAACACACTCCAGCTCTTTGATCCTTCCCGAGCACTCGACACGCAAGGTTATTTTTCCACGCCATGGATCTGAAGGCACAGCCAAATTAGCCCTCGCAAACTTCTTGGATTGGGCTTTTCCAGGTGAAAAGTTGGCACTTTCGTAGCTCGCGTTTCGTCATTGTTCAGAGGAAAAATCCAAGCAATTTCACGTTCATTAACTGCTCCGGAACGCTGAGGCCAAAGACTAAAATTGAAAAATTTTACACAAACGGGCCCCTCAGATGAGGACAACGAAGTCAAGTGTAAGGAGTTAAATGCCCAAGCGCCGCATTAAACTTACACTACAGTAACAATGAGCTGGCTAAGTGTTAGCTATAGATCCTTTATATACCCTGTATTGAATTTAACACAAGTATGAAGCACGGCCGACAATCCACTGACAGAAACCCGCGATCGAACGAGAAACTTGTAATCTTTCAGTAAAGGAGAGCTTATAAACGCTAAAAATACTCGCAACGACTTCCTTGATTATATGTACTGCCTGTACGTACACTTTTAAAGGCGCAGGTTGCATGATCTACCTTCGGAAAATGTAAGAGCAGCCACTCAACCTACGCTCCAAATCGCCTATTACGAAGATTATAAGAGATTCTCAAGGCAGCAGAAAACGCTTCCAACTTCTACGCCGCTACCACCAACATCTGCACTAGCTACACATTCTATAATGAATGGGTAGAACAACAAGAGGCTTACAGCTTTTATAGCGCTAGAATATAATACGAAGTTTCATATTGGGTCTTAGTGAAGGGAGCCCCAAGTATGAAGCACTGAGCCATAAGAACAACGAATCCATTTGGCAACATTAGTTACTAGATTTAGAAGACGCACTCGACTTGGAAGTGTCACGTATGCGCCACAGCCTAACGAAGAGTAAGAGACTAGCAGTTATGATTAGCTCTCTATGGTTGACACAAGAAATATCAACTAGCTATATTTATTTAGTCGAAAGTCTACTAAAGAAAGCCCTAACTATATAAAAACGTTACAAAATAATGACGTTGTTCAAGTAAGAGCCAGCTTCCCCAGTGGCTAACACATCTTTTGTTCACATGACACGCGTGTTTTGTTTTCAGGAGTAGATGCACTCACAACGCATGCACTTTGCAAACTTAGATTGCATTTCTAAAAGTAAACTGGCTACCATTAAAATACAATCGATGCATACGCTCACTGAGATTAAAGACTACCGATTCATTCACGGAGACTAAGGACTATTTCACGGTTCAATGCCCAGTGACATGCATCTACTAAATTAGCTTTACTTCAGCTCCGACTGAAAGGCTTTATATAGATCATGAATCATTCGTTAATCTCATTCTAACACGTAGTTTAGACAAAGTATCGAGCATTTCCATATTCTATATCAGAGCGTCCGATTCAGGGCAAACGCCCTTATTAGAAGACGATCTTTGTGAGGGAGTCCCACTACAAATTGTAATGCTAGTTTGCTTTGTCAGCATTCGAAGTGTCTATTAAGTGCATAAGCTCGAGCAGGAGATATTAGTGACCTACATATTCGAACGAGTTGAGCTGAACAATGCCCTTTAATCTATTACACTTTTTTCTGCTTAAAACAGAACCAGGCCCTTTAAGCGTTGAACTCGACTATGTAATAACTCGAACACTCCTAGATGAATGCATGGAAACTTAGAAGGTTCACTGCCAATTGAACACATTTTTAACACCAGAGAATCCAAAAGTAGATTGCTTTCACAAGTTCAGCATGTCCCAAATCTTACAATACGTTGATGAAGTGTATGCTTGAGTAAACGATTACCAAAACTGATTCGACCTAACCACTAGGTGAATCTATGTGAAAGAGAATATACTATGAAGACAGAAATGTAGCTCACAGAAGGTCTTCATTTAAGGCCATTCCTCCACGTAAGGTGGTGAGATGAAAACGATAACTCATCATGCTATGAATAATTTCAGGCCTTTTTTAGAAACTCGTCCATGTAACTGAAGTGAATTATTTCAGAAAATTTTCTGATTTCTACTTCTTTAAAACAAAGTCTGCATTTAACGGCGATTGGCAGGTCCCCAGAGAAGCGTAGGTCACCACTGCCAAGAGCAGGTCCCCAGAGAAGCCTAGGTCACCACTGCCAAGAGCAGGTCCCCAGAGAAGTGTAGGTCACCACTGCCAAGAGCAGGTCCCCAGAGAAGTGTAGGTCCACCACTGCCAAGAACAGGTCCCCAGAGAAGTGTAGGTCCACCACTGCCAAGAGCAGGTCCTCGGAGAAGCGTAGGTCCACCACTGCCAAGAGCAGGTCCTCGGAGAAGCGTAGGTCCACCACTGCCAAGAGCAGGTCCTCAGAGAAGTGTAGGTCACCACTGCCAAGAGCAGGTCCTCAGAGAAGCCTAGGTCACCACTGCCAGTCCCCCGTGAGGAGGACCGGCCCTCATTTCTTGTCTTGCAGTTGGGCCTGCATGCGGGCCATCATTTCCTGCATCTTGACGATCTGAGCCTCTTTCTCTTGCAGCTCCTGCAGCATACGGTCCCCTCCTGCTCCGCCGTTGCTGCCCAGGCTTGTGCCACTGCAAAGTTTTTAGCCTTCAATTACAAGCCAAGAAATTGAAAACATGGATCGATCCCATTAGAAAAATGGGAGCCAATTAACTTCGTGGAAAAAACTTCTTATTTTTGTTGATTCATTCTTACCAAAACATAGTGGAATCAAATAATTATAATTAGATCATTAACTGAAAGCACCCTTTCCACATGGAATGGGATTCAAGTATGGACTATGAAAAACATGGCATCTAAGAACAAGTGTGTTCCCCCACAAGATTCCTGGTGTATAAGAAAAGCAAGTTAAGAAGGATGAGGAAGAAAAGACAAAGTAGAAATAGCGAAGAAGGTATGAAAATTGGAAGAAATAAAGTGAGTACGAAAGATAAAGCCCCGAACGCCTTTCTTTCGCAGAGGTAACTAACTTAGTGTCCTCCTGGGATTGCCAGTCCCCATAGCGTACGATAGACAAACCTAACTCTACTGCCTATCCTGTGCCTCCTGAGGGATGAGGCATCAAACTCTCCCACATCTTTACTTTTAGTCACAGTGAACTGTAGGCTTTACCGGGACTGATTTAATAATATACTGGCCAATCATCTTTACTCTTGTCGCACAATTTGATTCCTTACAACTGCATAAGTGCGCATCCACCTTTGTGCAAGGTCTATGCAAAATTTCTTCCCTTCAGATACTATTATTTCTTGTGTCAGCTGTTATTCTTTCTACCCGCATGTCCCACCCAAACGAACGCTTCACTCACTATGAAATCTGAGAAAATCCTCATTCGCATCTCCCATATCATAAGTAGGCCTAATCTTCCGCAACAGAGAATCAATGCGTTTTGTTACGATTCACAAGAAATACCAGAACAATTTTATGCTCTTAAAATGTTGCACAACTCATCAAGCTATCTATAATATCTATCCCTACATTCAATACTATAATCTTGATCGAGAACAAAATAGTAAGTTTTGCACTCCAAACCTACTCTTTCCATTAATAAAGATTAGTCTTTATGAACGACCTACAAATCTGGTATTCCTGATCTTTGAATTTGAGGTACCCTTCTCTTAATGTCTACTCTAAAAAACCTTTGACATTTTTTTTGACACACTCGCAGTCTGTAAGGGCTTTTCCTTTACATGATCAGTCAACGTCTGAAGACACCCAAATATGGGCATCGGATGCAAACTTTGCTCTCTATTCTGGAGTCGGGTCCAAAATCAAGGGATTGTACAGTCTCTTGAGTGACTGTACGGTCCCTTGACTTCCAACCAGACTCTAGAATAAAGGGCACAGTTTACATTCGATACCCAAATTTGGGTGTTTTACAACAATGTCTTCAGACTTTGACTGATCGTCTGAGGCCCCGGGAACAATGCACAGGCTTGTAAGGCCAAGTTTCACAGTATGACTCCAACACGGACTTCAGCGCCATCGCATGGATATCAACGTGCACATTGTGCGTCTGAATACGTAGGCTCTACTAGTAAAGCCCTGGATGTTCGTGCGGCGGAGCACCCTGGCAGACGTTTCCGCACTAATTTACCTCTCGCAATAAATTTCCACTCATTCCGCTATTCGCACTCATGCAGGAAAGTGTGATCTTCCGGTGCGCTTGGACGATTTTACACTAATTCCCTCCACATCAGGTTCTATAGAGAATCGCATTTTAAAATCCTTATGCATTTTACGAGATCAATCTATTTTAAATGATGATCAGTCCGTATGTCCATTGCAGCTGGTTTCGCCTCTCAATGACTGTAAGCTAAAAGTTGTAGTCCAATGTTAACGTAGTTCTTAATATCCATTTCAGGTGTTGATAACGGCCTATCAGACAGAAACGTTCACTTCCAACGTTTAGCACCTCTTCCACCGTTGTTATAGCTTTCTTAATAAATAATGATCAATTGAAAAGTGGCCTCCCTCGGCCTTTTTCAAATGGATATTAAGGTTTGACTTCATAAACCCGGAATTCGGCAATATCTGCAATTCGGTGTAATTTTCATGCTGTATATTACACACTTCAAAAATTTATAATATTTTGGATGCTGAAAGACTAAGGAAGTACAACTGATGACATTACTGGTAACGACACTGAAAATAAAGCGAAAAAGTTCGATAAATGTCAGGTCTATAAATTGCCGGATTTGGGAACTAAATATACTTGAAAATTATCTATGCTGTACAACATCGCTTACTTTCCCGTTGGGCGGTTGATTCACGCTGCCGTTCAGGCCAAAGGAAATACCTGATTTTCTTGTCTGCGCCAATGCTGGCGAGGGAAGACGCGGACGCGGTGTGCGAGGCGCCGTTGGTGGTGACAATGGGCGATGCTCCACGCGCCAGTCTGTCGGACCGGTAGTTCTCGTAGTGCACCTCCTGCGTCACTTCTGTCAGGTCCTGCATGTGGGTCCTGGGAAAGATGAAGAGTTCAACATAGATTTACACTCCAACCACAGGAAATACTTGGATGGATAAAAAAGTAACAATTTTTCAACTTCTTGTGAATCAATTTCTGAACACTTTTAACAAAAATTCTAGTATGTTATTACAACACCGTTGTGTTTTTTACGTTATGCTGTTCATAATTATTTGCTGTCATTCTGTTTTTTTCTTTTTCGAGTGGCCGGAGATAATAAACTCTACATGATAACCAGAGCTTACAAGGTTCGGTCTATTTGAAAATATAATAAAAATAAGATTGAGCTAAATTTTTTTTGAAATTGTTCGTGAGCAAAAAAAATACAATTCTATCCATAAAAAGCTTTACTGCATGATGAGAAGAAGTATCTTTCGGGCCTCTTTTTATCAAAACTAGCATCATTTAGAGTACTTGCGACACAGATTCATTAAGGCTAATACTCCAGCCCTCGCTACCGCACGGAAGTGGCTCAGAATTGCTTCGCGTGGCTTCCATGCGCAAGAGATGCAGCTCACCCCAGGAGGCATCTGAGCTTGCTGAAGTCGCAGTGCTGGGGGTTCTCGACCTCAATGACGCCCCACGGGTACTGGCGGCCACGCACCTTCCTGCCCCCCACGTCCAGCACCGTTGCAGAGCCCACCACTGCAAACGGCACCGCCTCCTTCAGTTGCCGCACCTGAGAACCACAATGCCACATAAAATGGAGGGTAGCAAGTGACCTATTTTTGGGTGACGAGTATAACAAAGTCCCGCGCCGTCAGACGTTAATCATGCTCAGGTGCCCGAGTAGAAGTCAAGTAGGAAGGGAAAGCTAAGTCGAAAGAACTGCTAGGACTAGGCACTTCTCGTGTTCAGTGATCGCCAAAATCGATCGAAGTCGCACAGCAGCGTTAAGGCCACGCACATAATTTAGTAATGACAGCTTTTACATGTTGCTTACTTAAATTGACAGATGATAAACAAAAGGAAAAATTTCATATTCTCGCAATAGCACAAAAAATGTAATAATCGCCTCAAATTCATTAAAATGAAGCTCTGGGAAAGCAATGAGTTTTAGAGTTTGCTCTTAAATGATCGTCGATTTCGAAAGCTTCTTTTTTAAACACTTGATAATGAATCAGTTCGCGTAAGAACGTGGATTATTTTTAGAGTGATTAATTCGATTCCACTATTTTCACCCTTTAGTATTTACAACTGCACATCGAGATCAGCTTCATGCGTGGAAAATATTAATAACTCACCAAGCCCAAAATACCTCAGAATCCAACTGAGGGCAGACACATCAACCCCTTAATGAACGATCCCGAGATATCTCGTGGCCGTGGTCGTTGCATTCACACGGTCACTGTCGGTTCCGCAGACCGTGTGAATGCACCGCCGGCCTTCTCGGGATCATTCGTTACAGGGTTAACTGACTGACTCGTTTATTTGCACTATTTACTTTACATGTTAAAGAAACAAGTAATATATTCGAGAAATTCAAAATCTAGCATGAAATTCGCAGGTTTCTTCAACGCGTTTTGTAGGTTGGTATAGTTTTTTGCTGCAGTTAAACCGACCCACTGCTAGGTCTCTTCATGATCAATTTGTTAATACCTAAATTTTACCCTAAGTTACTTGTTTTTGTGCTCCACAAATACACTAAAGACCATACTATGACAAAAGAAATGGTCAAATAAAAGCTAGACCTGAAAAAGCAATCTGAAGCATAATATCTTTGGATTGATGAATTTTAATAGTTTATTAACCAACTGCCTTGAATAAAAAGTATTTCACTGTTCATTTACATTAGAGACGAACTTGCTATTTTTGCATCAGTCCCATAAAGCATCAGTATTTAGCATGAATGTTCGGCAAACAAAACGATGTTATCGTATAACTTTTGGTCTAATATGTGAATCTGACTTTGAAGAATAGGGAGTGAAATCTTAACAAAATTAAGGGTTTTAAACTAAAATAAAGTGTGAGCCTTCCAAAATCGATCTTGCCTTCTAAAATGAATCTATAACTTTTATAACACAAAAACAATACAATGAAGATCCCCTTTATTGAGGCCCAAAAAAGAATTCAAGAAATTTAAAACCTGAAAGAGATGAACCAGATTTTTAAAATGAAAGATACACTTTTGCAAGATATTAGAACACAAAATGAGGATCCAGATTCTTCGAGGCAATAAACATGGATACGTTAAACTTGAAACGATGAAATGAGGACTCATTTTTAAGGTCCAAAAAACATAGATCAGGTGCTCGCAACACCAACACGCCCCAGAACAAACGCCTGCTGCAAACAAAAGAACACGAGCAGACCTGCAGCTTGTAGTCTTCCTCCTCATCCGTGTCGCACTCAGGCAGCGGGTACACGTGGATGCCGTGCTGCTGGATCTCGTCCATCACCTGCACATTAGCCCAGAAGTCTTCAATTAACTCTGTAAGAACCAACTTATTTCAAAATAAACGAAATATGACGTGAACAGTCGATCATATTTGATGCACTTGGGTGCGTTTTCATCCTAGCTCTGAATGAAACAATAATGAAAGACTTAGCTATATTAATTCTATCGTTTCACCTCCTGGTCCCTGGAAGCTATGGGGTCAAAAGCACCACTACCGACATACACGTGAGCACTTTATTATTAGCGGTATCTGAGAAGAAAATACATTGACCCTACCCGTTAAATTAGTGCTCCATAACTCATGAAGTACTACGTGCAAAGCGCTCTTCATTGAATGCTGTTTACCTTTGCTTCCAAGTGAGAAATTGCTGTACGGATAAAATGGTTAAACATAAGAGAGAAAATACAAAACAATAAATCTATAATTTTACAAAGCTAATAGTCCTAACCTGAACTAATAAGAAGTACGAACGAGTCCGAATCATTTCCATTTCATTGAATGTTTTGTATACCTCATCACTTCCACCTAATGATCGTTTTGAGGCACACTGGCAGCTTGACTTAGGTGCGGCAACTCGCCCTAGCAAGGGGCTCTGACACGCGTAGGGAGCAGCGAGCAACCACCTCTCTTATTGCCTCACACTCGTGATAAAAAGGTTTCACGCTTCGATGAGCTCCGCACTATCTACAACCAGGGGAAACAAAATCGATTTATCACACTTATTGTATCACATGCTTCGATTTGTGAAATTTTATCTATGTATTTGGATATTAAAAAAAGGGCTTCTCAAAGAACTTGGCAGATGACTCGTGACAAATGATTTTAGTTTGTATTTTTACTAACTACGAGAACTTACGCATAGAATACACAAACATTCTAAACTCGTGTCTCATGTACATTACAATGCGCTAGATTTAAAATGAACAAATAAATAATAGAGCGAATAAAATGCTAAAAATGTACAGGCATCCGCCCCAATTTCCTAGAAGTTCCCAAGTACCTCAGTTAAACTTTCAGTAAAATGCATACACACGAGTAGAATTTCTCAGGAGGATTGTCCCTACACAAAATGGCTGCACAACATTTCTGCTACAAGCCATATGCAACACTTTTTGCTCAAGACACCTCTCAAACTTTTCCCACAGCCACTGTATTGGTGCCATTCAAGACAAGGTCAGAGCACTCCAATTCCTTCCCACAAAAAGTTAAAGGGAAATTCGTCGTCATTTTCTCTCCTCACATAATCTCGCAAGCAACGAAGTACCGTTAACCCTGAAAGAACTAACTTACTTTTCAAATGAATTACATATATTGCGAAAGAAAGTACAGTTGACGCTCGCATCAACGGACCTCTATCCAATTGGAGTGCCAGGTCATCCCCAACTTGGTCGAGATCAGAGTGTTATTCCAGAAATTACAGTTAGAACTCTCTCTTGGGTAGGTAAGTGCTTCAAGTTTTTTAAAACATCGTGCAATGTTGCCAACAGATATACGGCATCATTGGATTACTTCTAACTCCATATTAGTCCGTTGCTGCGAGCGTTTCACCCTTCCCGTTTCAGCCCGATGATGCACCTACAAAAATCGTTCAGATTTTAAGCGCTGGTGTGCATATTCCTCCGAATTTTGAGAGGAAAATGAAATTATGACTAAACTATATAATCTTATGTTCATTATTCTCGACAGGAGTCCTTATAAATTCAAGAAGCTTTTCGCATCCTACAGCCACAAAAAATTCTTTACTCACAGCCGCTGGACAAAAAATTTTTGGAGACAAAATTCCCATTCATAACCATGGATTCTTGCATGACATAACCTGATGACTGTCGTACCTTTTTTTTGAGTTTGGCCACTTCAGGCTTTGTGAGGGTATCTGCTTTGGCGATGACAGGTACAATGTTGACTTTATTATGCAGCTGTTTCATGAACTGCACGTCCAGTGGTTTTAGTCTGAAACAGAAGCAGATTGCTGGAATAAAAACATTGCCAAATATTTCTCACGAAAGAAACGTCATGGACACTTCGTCTCAATTTTTCAAAGCATTTACTAAAATAATATACACACACACACACATCAAGGTTCTGGCAAAAGTGAGAAGGTTGGAAAAGACGAACCCATGTCCAGCAGGATTAATGAAGTAGAAGCAGCAGTGCACTCTATTGTCGACGATGTGGCGTCTGTTGAGGCCACTCTCGTCCTGCAGGTAGCGCTCGAACTGGTCATTGATGTAGGTGATGATGCTCTCAAAGCAGTCCGTGTTGTCTATGGCGTCTCCATAGCCCGGAGTGTCGACCACAGTCAGCCGCACCTTCACGCCTCTCTCCTCAATCTCCACAGTACTCACGTCTATTTTCACAGTCTTCTTCAAGTTTTCTACAAGAATCATGCCATTTAATGTGAATCATCGATTAGAATCCATGGTTTCAATTACAGAGCATGCTGAAGCTGATGAGGATGAATTACAACGGAATAAAACTCAACCTCGCATGTTTTTTGAGTGCCGAGTGTAGAACCTCGTAAGCAAGACACAAGTAATGGCGGTTATCTTTCAACACTAGCTTATGAATCCACAGTACAAAGTTAACAAGGCAATAGTAGCTTCATGAAAAATCGGTGTTTTTCTCAAACAAACCTATGGTGTTGTAGGAGACAAGAATACAATTGACAGGAGACAATTCCTGGGTGTCTAACTCCTAGAACTTTTCCAATGCACACAGCACCAGTATGAATGCTTATACTATCAAGATTTACACATTTAGAAGTGCTACATGTGACTTTCATCACTGGAAAGATGAATGCTCAGCTACTCTCATCTTCACGTATTAATAGAAAAGTTTTAGCTAACCAAGGCAGTATAGAACTCATGCCCCAGCTCAACACACAGCAATACCTCGAGTCTCAACTCCTGGCATCACAAAAATGACACAAAACAAAAAGTAACTTGGAGCTAGCATTGCTGTAAAAAATAATGTTACTTTAATTACATTAAGATAGGCATGCAAGTGCCCGTACAAATTGTTAAGAAAGGTATAGGCTTCCATTTTATTATGAGCAATTCTGTAACAGATACAAACTCTCCAGCTTGGCCTCTGACAATTGGGCACTAGTAACAATATACCAGTTATAAAAACTAGTCATGACAATTTTCCCTCTATGAGTTCCTTTTCCCCATAAGAGCAAATAGTACTCGGAATTGAGTGCAAATTCTGCTAAGAGTATAAAAACTCTTCCTCCAGAAAAGAAAACATTTTATTTCGAAACTGGCCATACTCATTGCTAGAAAATGAGCTTGGAATTCACTCCACAGCACTCCTGTACAAGCCTATCTTTCAGGAGCATCAAATTCACGAAAACTTTTGCAAAAAGTCAAAATCAATCGACTACTCTTTCTTGGAAGTTAGCACTTACCCTGGGCTGAAGAGACCACTCTGTCAGGGTAGAGGTCTGTCAGGAAGAGTGTGTTGATCAGAGTTGACTTGCCCAACCCACTCTCACCTGCCACAACATGGACAGAAGGGTTAATTTTTCTGAAAGATTTTCCCATTCTCAGAAGCACCAAGATTACCTGTGCATGCTACTCATGAGAAAATGCAGTAACACTAAATGTTAATTACCAGCAATTTTTTCAAAAGTACAGAGGTGCTTTGGCATTCTCCAGAAGTAAAATGAGAAGAGATAAAAAATGTTACATTCTTATCTTATTTTATTGGTAAGTTGAAACCATCCACAGTAGAGCCTAGCAGCAGTTGCAATTATTGTCTCCAGCCACAGCATTTATATCTTCACCTGTGCAAGGATGCTTGGTATGCAGCCATATGTGCTGGGCGCAATGAAATAATTCCACTCAGGTTTTACATTTGTTCTCACAGCACACTCAACCAATTGTTAAATGCACACCTTTGCAGCTGGAGTCCCCCTTTCTCTATTAATTCAAATGGCACAGCAGAAGTGATGGTCATGCATGAACCTTAAATGATTCTCCTTAAATGAATCTAAATCTTCTTTCAGGGACATAGATATATTTCTTGATGAAAAAATAATTATGTACACTGAAAACACACACATGCTTGGGAGACAGGAATGAATGAGCAACTCCAAGCCTACTATGAAACACATAATCCTGAGTAACAATACAAGTGACCTCACTCAGCTTACCAAAAAGATTCAGTGGCTCATGCTTGGCTACTGAAGTCTGAACAACAGCCTACAACTATACTTAAGACAAAAACAATTAAATACTTTAAAGTGACCAAAGGGAAACTTAAACATGCACTCAAATAAGTAGACTCCTATAAAATATACCATACACATTCAATTTGGAATTTACTTCTGCTTAGAACCCATGGCAGTTAGGAGAACAAGTAATCAAAAATTTACTGTGCACTAGGTACATGATTGGCGATAGATCTAAAATCAATGCAAATTTTCATTTTTGTCTTTGGCACCACCTGGCTCCCAATCAACAAAACTGTATCCTTCAAAGAACACATTTCAATATGTTCTTCTGTCTGTACTAGGTAGCATTCTGAACAGTTCTTTCTATTGAAGCATTTGTGACTCACCCACAACCATGAGTGTGAACTCAAAGCCTCTCTTGACACTCTTCCTGTGAATTTGGTTGGGTAAGTTTGCAAAGCCCACATAGCCTGGCATGTCTGGAGGTGTGAACTGAAATGAAAATAATTATTATTATTATTAGATAATCGATTTTAAGCTCTCTAACTTCAATAAATGAAATCCTAAGAGAGTGAAAAGAAGGGACCTTTTAGAATGGCCTATAAGAAATGTGATATCTATGCACCAGATGTGTTCTCACAAGATTCCCAGCACATAGAAACAGTGTTAAGAAGGAAGAGGAAGAAAAGACAAAAAAGTAATAGCAAAGGAGATGTGAAAATTGAAAGAAGCAAAGGGCATTTGTAAGCACATAATTTTCATAATGAAAATGCTGAGAACTAAAAATGTCACTCTCACAACTAAACTTTGCTGACAAATTCATGTTTATAAAATTTATTTTCAAACTCAGCAAGGTATCTTAATAACATCAAAAGTGGAAATCTACTTATGATCTCTGCTAAAAATATTTTTAATTATTTTCACAATTTTTACAAGCCAATCTCAACCAGAGATTAGAAAATGTAGGTATTAAATACTTAATACTAAAATGCTATTAAGTTGTGATGAAATATTTCAAATGCAGGAGTAGGTGATCATAATTTTATAAGATAAATAAACAACAAGTCCACATAACATTGCTGTCAGTAGTGCAAAATTTTGTTACATACATACATTCATATACACACACATATAACCTTCAATGGTTTAAAAAATTATTTCAACTTACAGTGTTTGTAGGAGGTACAAATTCCACTACACTTTCATTTCAATTTGTAATTCCATTATGAATATTCAAACATAAACAACCATGCCATAAGATAATTTTCAACAACCTACATTCCTTGCATAATTTTAAGCTTTTGTACATAACTAAGTCTAACATTGGAAAGATTTTGATATACAAAAACTACCAATTTTAAAATTCGCATATAAAATTCAAATATTTTTTGATACTCAGCTGGCATGTTTTTTATGAAAAAATAGATTCATGGTTTGGAGAAATTCATGTTTAGTTTCAAGCTAAAATACTTGAAAAAAATTAAATCCTTTTTGCACTAAGTTTTCATATGTTTGGTTTGAGATGATTCCATTTTCAGCTATAATAATTAATACCAGGTAATTTTCTTTTTAAAAGTGTGCTTAATTGTGCTGTAATTCAGCTCTAAAACTTCTGGAAAATATAGATTTTTAAAACCATACAGGTTTAGATTGTTACATTCACATTACCTTTTCAATATGCTTGAGCAAAAAAGATGGTACAATACGCATTCAAGCTTTCATATTTAGATACAAAGTTTAATTAAAATTTTTGCTAGTAACTTGATTCAGTGACTCATGTTTTCAGAAAATATTATCTACTGGATTAGACTAATTTTCAAGGAGATGATAACCTTTCTACATACTTTTTTATACCATTAGGATTGACAAAAATGAACAAGAAGAGGAAATTCATTTATGGGTAGTGTTTGAAATAAAATTTTAAATTTAAATCAAAATTGTTGGAGTTGAAAATAGTTGCATTCAATCAGAAGAATCATGCAACTAAGAATAAATAATATCAGTAGTTAATAAGACAGCAAATAATGAAATGAAATAAATTCTTGCTAATATGTAAATCTCAATGAATATAATACACCAGAAAACAAAAACTGTTAAGTCTTTCTGATTAGAATAAAAAATGCATCAGCTGCCCTTTCATGATTCATTAACTTTGAGACTGAGTATGTAGTTGTCTATGAGATTCAAGTTATTTGAGATGAACATCCAAATTTACGCACTTGACAAGCAAGTTTCACATCAGCTTCACCAACACCAAGCTTAACACACCCTAAATTGAAAGTGCCTAAGTTTCTGTTATTCCCCTCATTTGGTTACTGAGTTTCAACATACATGACTTACAGAATTTAAGAGGATATAAATTGGTCACTACTTACTACTGACAATGAAAATCTATGAAGCTATCTTAGAAATCTTGGAAAGTCTATTTAAAAGGCTAAAATTATCACTGCACTGCAAATTATGATGTAAATATTTTACACTTTCTACTTTACTTGCAGTGCCAATCTACTTTATTACTTGTGCTTGGTAAAATTATTTCGATCGAACTGGCATTCGAGCCACTGAGAATGTTATAAGAAAAAAGATGCTATTAAATTATATCAGGGCGTGCCCAAGCTCATTCATTACTATTACAGTCTTCTTTACAACATCACTTTGGTAATCCTTCACGCAGTCAACGCGTAACTTTATGGTTAGCATTTGCCTGTCCACACGATAGACTTGAAAAAATTATGAATATCGTATTATTTTTAACAGGAGCAAATTTCAGTATACTTTCATGCCGAAATGAAACGGCGAACCATGTCATGCTAATGACCAGAAGGAACACGCCGCTCGGTAAGGTTTGAGTTCTTATCATTGAGTAAAGCAGAAAGAACGCCACTGATATGTAACAGTCCAAGGTCAAGTAAGTCATAGCCAAATCATATTTATCTCACCGTATCCGTTGACATTTTTTGAACCTCAAGCTCTGAAATGCCAAGCGCGTTACTTGCTCTTACTTCACAGCAACCGACCGCAGCACGTCGACTACACGAGTGTCTTGTTGACATACAAACGAGTGCCAGTCAAATGAGGATCTTTAAACAGTTGCACACCATGAATGACTCACATATATTAAATACTTAAATGAGCGTGAAAATTAAGTTTTACACATGGAGATCAACATCACATAATAAAAAATAACGAAAAAGAGTAGTTGGCTCACTTATCATCTGACAGGATGTTAAAAATATGTGGGCGTGGCCTGACTTGTCTATGGAAAAATTTCCATCATTTATTTATATATTAAATTCTCTTACTAAATAAACTGAACTATTAATGTTCATAAAATAATTTCTAAATATTTATGACACCTATTCTTTACAAATTTATGAATTCAAGTCTATCTCGGACGTCTAACTACAGTGAAACTATCGTGCTCGTATAGCCATGATTCCTTACAGGAAAATTTGTACTCACAGGATTTTTCTTGACTTTGAAGGATCTAGAAGGTGTTAATGGAGTTCTAGGAGTGCCCGGGAGGGAGCTGGAAGGACTGGACAGCGGGCTATCGGCCAAAGGTTGTTGGAAGACATTGCCAGCCATCCTTTCCGGTGANCTTAGTAACTAATCGAAAATAATGTAAACAACTCAAAGAAATAGGAAAATTCAAATAGAATTATCAACAACAACAGATTTTAGCTCAACAAAACAGGCAAAAGCAGTAAGCTACTGAACGACAAGATAAGGTCGTTCACTGTTGACCGCAACTCGAGATAATTTGAAGAGATATGACTGACATGGGTAAGTGCACTGTAAAATATGCCAGGGGAAAACAAAACACCATAGCTCAGGCAAAGCTAATGAACATTTGCACCCAGCGGCAAAACAGACAGAAAATTATATTTTTCCCATAACAAAAGTCATTGTTTAGAATATGAAACTCATGATGAACGTAAGGTATGGTCCCTAGGATCTATTACTATTTTATTAGTGATCATTTCGTCATAATTGACCTCTTGTCAGAGACTCATTTAATCCCATTCGAGGTCCATTAGGCAGCTTAGGTGTATCACATCATGGTTAACACACATATCGGGATTGAAAGATAGAAGTTAAAGATTCGGCTTCGTATCTTATGAGAAAGTCGCCCAAGAAAATATTCTCGGGATAACTTCAAGAGAAAAATATTCAAATTCAGAACTTTAAGTGCTAAATTGTACTACCCACTGTTGTTGACGAAGTGGATATTAACTTCAGAAGCCGCATACCATCATTCACGCTTAAATTTTGCGTTGGTAAATTATTTTTTTTTTGGTCCCAAAATTCGATGCTTACTACACACTTCGCTTCTGTTTCATATTGGGCAAGCAATCGTTAGATAAACTAAATAAGTAAGGTAGCAAAGTGTTAAATGCAAATGATTTACGCCTTGCATCTGTCCATGCATAGCTATCAGCACTCCATAAAACCCCACTCAATGCGGGGAGACATCCCAAAAAAAGGTTCAACTGCCAAAACTATGGCACCTGTTGAATGAATCGAAAACTTCCACGGGTAAAATTTCCTACTCACTGCGCCCTGTGCTTTTCACGCACACCATCTTTGAAGCAAGCTAATTTAAAACATGAAAGGTGACAGTAATAACCCCCATCTTTCGCGACACGCTCGTAGCATAAGTCGAGGTCACACTCAGAAACAATGACACTTGAGTACAAAAGAACACATTTGAGCCGAGCGGCAGCTAGAGCCCGGAAACATTTAACCCAGGGTTGTTGACCCACAATCAAACTAGTGTTGTTGACCCATAATTAAACTAGTGCTGTTGGGTCATTATTATAGCTGTGTTGATGACCCGTGCTGCTAAATGCAGCTGTCAGAGAGCTGTGCGGATAGACTGTGACTCCACTAAAATAACTCGGCCGGGTTGTATTGAATGAAGTTAGTTAGGTACCCGTCTTGAGCGAGTGGGTGTTCGGCAAGAAGGAGCTTCTGATATACCGAGCGCGCGCACACAAACTTGAGAAACAATTTAAAAGAGTGAATTATTCAGTTCGAAATACGCACGCGGCAACCTAATGCAAATATATTTGAATTATAATGGAGAATTGCTACTTTGTTACACTCGCCAGTTCTTGGCACGCACACGAAGGTGAAGCAGTGCAGAGTTCAAATAAATGATGGTTCATTTAACGATAGTTTTTCAGGCTTTATATTCCTGAGTATCCGTTGAAACGGTCTCTTTAATTAAGCAATATCCAAGTTGATACTGCCGCAAAAGCATTTTTCTACAAATATCTATACTATTTCAAGTGATTAAATGATGTAAGATCCGAACTGCAATTTTTCATTGAAAAACCTGAACTCATTATAAAAAACACGATACCAAAGTCTATTTGATTTGTTTTTGGATCGTCCTTGGGAAGTCTCATCACAATAACCGCGAGGAGGTTGACTCACTATGAATCACAGGAAAAGGAATTGCGCGAAAGAATGAATAAAGTAGGAATATTAAAGAGTAGCTCTTTCAATTAAAACTAACCACAACTATCTGCACCCACACTCCGAAAAGAAACTACGCTAACTTCCTGTGTGTGGGCAGCATCATTACTGGGAAACCTGATCATTTCCTGAAATCGGAGAGCTCTGTGGTTACTGGAAATTGTGGATGCAGAGCAACAGTTGTCCAGGCCGCTCTCCATTGAGATGAATACCTTCGACCTCAGTGGTCAGGAAGGCGGTTTACATGATACAGTAGCGTTGTAAGTACTTACCATGGCATCAAGCTTAATTAAGGATTATGGATTTCAGTGGGCAGGAATGTAGTAGACATGATACAGTGGCGTTGTAAGTACCTACCATGGCATCAAGCTTAATTAAGGACTATGGATTCCAGTGGTCAGAGGAAGGTTGTATATATTATAAAGTGGCAGTGCGACAAAGTGTTACGGCATCAGGCTCATTAGTCAAGGACTTAAAATTGAAGGTTTTAGTGGTATGAAAATATTTTACTAATAAGTAGGAAGCTTCTTTGATAAAAATTGTGAGCTAATGACTAATAAGTCAATCTGTTTGACAGCTTTTGTCGTCGGTCACACGCGCGGTGATCTTATTTGGCTATGTTGGGCCTCAGAAACAATTTAAAAAATGCCTGCATTGAAAATTAAAATAGTCATACTTTCTCGCAGACAGGAGTAAAATTAAGAACGAAAAGTGCAATGAGTTTTTATCAAAAGAATTATTGTTACTTTATGTCAATACTGAGGAAATATATAACTTATTCTAATGCGGGAAGGAAACTTTTTTTTACAACTGCACTGCAGCCCCAACTGGTGAGGAGGGACACACCGGTAAGTGAAGAGTTGGGATGCTGTTGAATACGTCAATGAAGACACGTATCATAAACGGAGGGAAGTCTCGTGAACGAATCTTTTGTTTAATCCGTCTTCACCACATTCCGGTTCAACAAATGAGTAGGTAACACTGTAACATTAAAAAGCTACCGTAAACAGCATAATAATATCATCCTGACGCTACTAATAATATACTTTACTGCACGAGCACTTCTCGAAACAATGTTACTATAACGACACTATTAGGGCATAATTTACTCTACTATATAGGCATGTCTTATAACAATATCAAACTAACGCTTCTATTTAAGCGTAATCTACTTTACTGCACGAACACTTCTCGCAACAATATCTCTATAACGTTGCTATTAAGGCGTAATCTACTTTACTGCACGAGCACGTCTCCTTATCAGACTTCTCGTTTAGAACACATTCTGGCCTGAAGAGAGCACACCATCGCGCAGTAAAACATAGAGTGCCATGGGATC
Source organism: Orchestia grillus (assembly GCA_014899125.1). NCBI lineage: Eukaryota > Metazoa > Arthropoda > Malacostraca > Amphipoda > Talitridae > Orchestia > Orchestia grillus. The sequence continues at coordinate 21,365 of VOMN01003255.1, forward strand.
GCACCAACATCGACCTCGAGAACTAATAAGCAAATTAAGTGTTTCACGCAGAGCGGAGTGTCCGGTGACTGCCATGTGGCACCCCACATGCAGAGCGCGGCTGGGGCATGTCTGTAGACTACCACATCTGATGCGGAGATATGATGCTGCTAGGAAGTTAAACAGATTTACGTTCATAGAAGAAATGAAGGAGAGCGTTGGAGTTAGTTCATGCTGGTGCAGCTGAAGACTGGGAGGTGTCAGCGAGTACGGGCAACGAAGCAGCAGTTGGTGATGAAATGTAGTACTTGTGCGTATAGCTATGTGCTCGAGAAAATTATTTCAATAATTTTTTCTTATTATCTAGTGCAGGTATGATTAATTGAATAAGGAAAATAATGGAATGGCCGTATTGCATAAAAAAAGATTTTTTTTGAACCAATTGTACGTAATTAATATCGAAAAATAGTTTTCAGCAGATTCAACTAGAGAGGTATATAAATAAAAACAAACTTGGGGGTACGGTTGCTAATTTTCTGACAGGCGGCTCTGCGTGACGCGATTCTAACCGTCATAACTCAAAATATTAATGATAATTAACTGAAAACTTCAGTGCGTTTATCAAGCCAAAAGGTAAATTTGACGAGCAAAGATCATAAAATGAGAAAGTAAATATCAACAATTAGCCAAAAATATTACAAGTAGAACATCAAAACACACAAGCAGAGTAGGAGTACATCCAAAGAAAGGCCTCTCGAGGGACAGCAGACACGTGCACGCCGCAAGCATTGCCCCTTCAGTGAACACAGATTTCTGTTCACTCCTGCGTTGACGCACGCCAGGCCCTTTTAAGCATTTTTAAACGTAAAAAATTCCGCTAGGAAGATGGAGAAAGAATTTCATAGAATTATACGGATTCATACGCGTTACAAGATCTATAACTTGTCACCATCGGTGATGGAGATGGCATGTAGAGATAACGATGCGTTTGAGATTAGAGCTGCCTATTTTATCTTACAACTGGCTATTCTATGTGTCCATGAAAAAAGATGAGAGCGATTTTTAGAGGGTTAACTTTTCACGCTTTCTACGATTTTATCCTTGACCAATCTTCCTTCTATGCTCGTAACGGTCCCTGTACCTTGTACTCAACTTTTACGTTTTATTTTATAACTTGACCGATCTTCCTTCTATGTTCGTAACGGTCCCTTTACCTTTGTGCACAACTTTTGCGTTGTTATCACCGTCTTATCATTGATAACAGAGATTTCCTCGAAGAGATAAATTTAGTTAATTTATCAGCTGAAAAACAGAGGTTTACGCACGTGATTTTTTGGCATGTACACGCACTTTTGATTTTGTACACGCACTCGAGTGAACATTTTATTTAATAAATTATATATATATATATATTGTCCATGTTTTTGAATGAATAATTGTGCTTGCAACGTCCGGTCATTTTCAATTATTTTCCAAGGGGTTGGCGAAAGTAATGCATAAGCGTATAATTTCAGCTTAATTTAAGCTACTATATCATTAATTTTATGAGTTGTACTTCCCAATGAAAGACCACGGTGTAAAATATACAAAATACAAAAGGCGCCACCACGGCAGGGGTGCCATTATATGTAATTATCCACACTGGAGCTAGTAAGCATCTGAACAAAATTATTTTAAAAATACACCAAATACATTCTACTTCAAAAATACAGAGATGTGCACCGGTTCCAGTTCTTCACGCACAATTAGCGCCATAAAACACGTGTCTGTAAGGGGCAAAAAATACTTCATGTACCTCGACACAGATAATAAATTCACTTTACAAGTCAACACAGGTGTGAAAAGCATTGAGTTCGGTACGAAATGTGTTCAATGCAGCAGCGGTGGCACTCAGAACAATAAGTGCAGCAGCG
>VOMN01003258.1:0-53596 GCA_014899125.1 Orchestia grillus
GGTGCTCATGGTCTTACATATAGTACAGATGATGCTTGAGCGCTGATGATGCATTTGTGTTGCTGATGTGTTCGTGGTGCTAAAGTGTTGGTGGTGCTGAGGTATTGGTTGTGCTGAGGTGCTGGTGGTGCTAAGGTGTTGGTGGTGCTGAGGTGATGGTGGTGATGGCGATGCCCATGTTTGACAAGCAGTCCTCGATGCTAGTGCTGTGCCTCTGCGGTACGCTCGNGTGGTGCTGAGGTGCTGGTGGTGCTGAGGTGTTGGTGGTGATGGCGATGTCCATGTTTGACAACCAGTCCTCGATGCTAGTGCTGTGCCTCTGCGGTACGCTCGAGGTGTTTTCGATCAAAGGAGCAGTGTAATGTGCACCCAAGCATGGAACTACAGATGGATTAATTAATGTTCCTGGTCGTTTGAGAAACTGACCTAAGGCAATACCTTCACCCAGCCTTGCTGCCAGTTTTTGAAAGTAGTGATTGGAAATGAATAATTTTTTACTGTTTATGAAGCAGATAAACCGACGCCGAGGGCAGGAAGAACCACTGTCCGCCATGCTTGTCGGCAAAACGAGCGCTTACTACGCATTCAAATCTGCCTTCAATTCGCGCTAGTGAAGGGCTCATTTCTTAATTAAATGTAAATATTTTCATCTAGTGTTATAGGTTCGCTCAGAATTTTAAGTTTGAAAAACCATTATCACTTGGGAATGAATAATTTGTGGGAAAAATATTGTTTTCATTATCACTAACAGGACAGATGTTGAATGGAACGCTGCTGTATCTGAAGCATTTCGGATATCCACTGATCATTAGTGTTATTTTTGAGCAGATACCGCGTGCTGCCTCAGTAAATGTGGAGGGGCACTGGGCACGACGAGCAGCGAGTTGACTGGAGGCTGAGCTTCACGGCGGGAGGTTACATGACCTTTCGAGGCTAGTGAGGTGTTCTGTGATCAGTCCAAGCCTGAAGACAGTGTCGGAAAATACCCAAATCTTGGCATCGAATGCTAACTTTGCTCTCAATTCTGGAGTCAGGCAGGAAATCAAGTAACTCAAGAATAGAGAGCAAAGTTAGCAGTGGATGCCCATATTTGAGTCTGCCAAAACTGTTTTCAAACATTGACTGATCATTTGAAGGGCTCATAAGTGAGGCATTTTGCAATCGGCGTTGGCCATCCAAGTCTTGAATTTCTGTTAATTTCTAAGCCTCTGACAAAGATTAACTGAATCAGAATCTGCTGGCTAGTGGAATATCAAATTCAGTGTCTCTTTAATATCCCAATTTAAAATTTACAAAGTAAGTATCGCGGTTTGCTTTTGGCTATAACTCGTGTCTCGTCTGGAAATGTGTCTTTAAAATATTTGGCAATGATGAGTGTTTACGTATTTCTTTGGTAATGACAGGGGAGTATATAATGTTTGAGTGCTAATGAGTTGAAAAATTACTCTTTGAAAATGGTCTTTTCGTTTGACTTTTAATTTGACGTAAAAAATCTAAATCATACCGATGAGATTGGGTTAAGTTGTGCGCCTTGTTACACAAACGAGCAGCTTCATTTCATAAAACAACAGAACACAAATTTAATCGGGCGGGCTAGAAATATCCTATGATCGAGATCACCCCAACGAGTGGGGTGTCTGAGCGGTCACCCCTCAGAGCAGCGTCTAGCGAGCGTACGATGGCATGAGCGGCGGGACTCCATTCTTGTGCTTGCTTGTCTTTAGGAGGCGAGGTTTCAAGCGTGTCCTAGGATATCATACGCGTCCTACGAGAAGGATGTAAGATGTTATTCATGAGGTAGGATGTGATTCATGAGGTGGGATGCGATTCATGTGGTCGGATGTCATTCATGAGGTAGGGTGTAACTCATGTGGTAAGAGGTCATTCATGTGTTTGTATGCCATTCATGTGGTAGGAGGTCATTCATGTGGTTGAATGTCATTCATGTGGTAGGATGTCATTCATGTGGTAGAATGTGATCCATGTGGTAGGATATCATTCATGTGATAGGATGTGATTTATTTGGTAAGATGTTCTTCTTGTGGCACGAATCACGCATGACACATTTTTAAGATATTGTACAAGTACAATGAATGTCTAATTCTGCTCCAGGCAGTTCCAGTTGAATGTGAAGTTAAGCTTCCGTTCCAATGCTCGCAGTTGTTTCACAAATTTTGTGAAATTCGTATGTATTTGTGCAATTTTAAATCAATGAAACAATTAAGAAATATCGTTTAGTAAATTTAAAATGACTGTGACAGGTATACTGTGAAAAAATTAGTAGATCACATTACCTCAATTAATTTCAGGGGTCAAAGTTTCAGACGACTCCTGTGAACCAACAAAGTCTGCTCGTAAAACTGTTTTTTAGGGATCAAAATGGCTAGCTTCAACTTGTTCTAAGCCTAATTCTGTATGCGGAATTCTGATTACAAATTATTCAGATGTATGTCATGTTTTTCTTTTTGAAACTCGATGCCACTTAAATTGTAATTAGCAGCCGTTTACAGGTAGTAAAATTCCGATGAATGTTTTAAACAAGAGATAGTCCTTTGCTCTGATCGTGTTTCTATTCCTTGCGTTAATGGAGTTTTGGTGGCTAAATTTCAGTCTAAGAAATGAAAAGGTCGATGAAATGCAGGAAAAAATTTTCTATTCAGGTTGCTGTTCTGTCAAAAAAATTGAATACAATTTTACCGTAATTTCTAAGACGTATGTAAATAGTCAAGAAGCCGTAGTTCACAGTACGTGAAATTCTTTACGTACACAATGCGAATTTATGCTATCGCAGTGCATACACTAAGTACCAATTTTCTAAAGATGATATCACGAAAATTTATTTTTTCTTATGCCTTTGTTCAGGACTTGAATTTTATCGGTAATTTTGTGTGTTCAGGTGTAGCCTTACCGCAGCATAGATTCCATCTACGAGAGTTCAGCATTAATTCGTCGTAAACAGAGCTTTGTCCTACACTTTCATATATTCTTAAGGCAAGTCCAATCCTGAGTTTCTATCAATTTTGTGGCTAGCTGAGGTAATTATAATTAATGTTGTTGTAAGGACCATGCAGCTGGAAAGTAAGAAATCACTTAGTGTAACGAAGTAACAACTTGTAATACTGTAAAAAAATGAAAGCATTGTGGTATTAATATTAACTTTACATCAACACTTAAATATCTGGGTCGAAACAGTTATGCTGTATGATATTATACTCATTTTCAACCGAATAACATTGAGAAATGCTGTGAATTTTACCACGTGTGATAAGTACTCTCCAGTTGTTTGCATTGAACGAATGAGAAGAGGCTAAGAATGATTTTAATTTGCTTCGGAGTGTAACAATATAACTGGAGGAAAAAACATTTTATAAACCTAATATTAGCTTTCTGCTATCGATAACTTCAATTTTGAATCAATACCCGAAAATCTCCCAGCAGTTCAGGGCTGTTAAGACCTGCTGTTCGGAAGGAAGGAAGAAGCTCAGCAAAGTGATCATTGCGGCGGGAGGATGCTTCGCTGGAAGGGATTTTTCAGGGGAGTTTAGCGGGTAAGTAGTGGGATTATGCAGGAAGGAGGAGCCTATGGAGCGGCCGGACAGCTCAGAAGGCGGTTTCGGGGCCAAGGGTCAGCTGGATGGGAGGTGGAGGCGGAGGGTTCCGTGGGAGGGCTGTAGAAGGTACCCGATCCTTCCTTCTCCCTCCCACCCACAGTGGTCGTCCTGTGGGTATACCTTCTGCCAGTGGCACTCGGGCCCTTGCGGGGGATCTGTCCCTTGCGCGACCTAGGGTTGCACGCACGTGCTAACTTCAGCCAGTGATTCTCGAAGTGTGGTGCGCACACCGCTGTGTGCCGTGCGCAGGGACATGCAGCACGGCGCTTTGTGTGGGTGACGCAGTACGTACGCTAGGAAATTATACTCGACGTGTTTGCCTTACGTAAACAGGCACATTTGAAACGCTCAAGTTACGTATCTTAATGAAACGCTCACCCAAATTCAAGACGACTTCTCTGATTTGTCGATTTGCGCACCTACAATAAAGACTTCTTACGTGACTGTGTTGTGATATTGATGCTTGTTCAAGGATAATTCCAAAAAATAAAGATGAATTGAAAATAAACATCAAACTTTCGTTCGAATGTGAAAGTACAAAAAGTTGCCGCGTGAATGTACTGCAAGAACTCGTGTTGACACAAGAGAGCGTGCCGGCTTGCAATTGTGATAACTGTTCCCGTGGACTGGTGGATGCGACGATAAGACTTACTCCAGCGACCGTATCGTGAGCCTGGCTTGTGGGTCGTGGTCGCTTCAGTAAGATCCTAATCTTCGTGCTGTCAAAATTTGATTAACAGCCACCAGACATGTACATGAGTTACTTCACAGGGGTTATTGCTTTTGGGTTGTGTACTGGGGTTACTGGTGTTGGTTGTGCTGTTTTGGGGTAAAATAATGAAGCGGAACAGTCAGCATTGATATGCTGTTTTCCTCAATGCGGTTACTCAGTCAGTGCATATCTCTGGAGACTGGTTTTGAAATCACAGGAAACTGTTCGTTTACATCCGAGAGAACTTCAAATTAGAGTGAATTCTTTTCTTAATATTCACGGATATAATATGTATATACCACGTTAAATATCTAAAAGAATATCCACTGGTGGTGGGTTCGACTCTATGCTTGGAATCATGATAAAGATGCGTTTTTCTCTCATTCATGAAGTCAAAACTGAAAATTTGCTAGAGCTTCACTAATGATATCACCTCTAATTTTCAGGTAATGATTCGGGTAAAATTTGATTTTTAAAAAGTTCGAGTGAAAAATTTCAGATCATGAATTTCTGAAAGAAATTTACAGTCGTGAAGAAACAAGTCCTCCGGCAATAAGACCTTCAGAAGGGACGCTGATCTCAAGTGATCACAAGCTGATCTTACATCTGAAACGGACACGAAGTAAGCTTATGAAGGTAAGACCTAATTTTTGAGAAGATTGTATCTTCAATATACTTTTGGATCTTCCATTCAAAATTTAACCCTTCCTCTACTGGCGATACTCTCAGCACCATATTTTTCGATGCTTCCATTTCGGTGCAAGATCTAACAATTCAGAGTAATTTGACCTCTAGGGTAAGACGTTAGATTAAATAGAATAATTTATGGTAATCAGTGGCATTTGGAAAACTGTATTTCATGGCATGGAAACCATTCAACACCCCTTTGTCATTACTACCAAAAGAGTGTGGGCGAAGTGACATGTATTTATAACATCATTTACAAATGAACTTGTATTCAACAAATTCAAGACGTTCTTTTCAGTTTCGTTCACTGATTAATCTACGTTAAAAATGTCTTCATCAAATATATGCTTTTGGATCAATTATTATACGATGAGATTTTCTCTCAGCTTCGGGGTTTATATTTTGTTCACCGAACCTTTCTAAACAGCGTCAACGTTTGGTTCTAAAAATGGACAAGCATTTACATGAGAAAAAAATTACATGTGTTATTGGATTAATGTGATGAGTTATTAATGCCCAAATATATTTTAGGGCGTTAATAACTTTTTCTCGAAATCCTTAACCTATTCTTACACAGATTGAGAGGGTTTGCAGCACCGAGGCTGCCGAGGTCATCTCGAAATCTCCGTAAGAGCAGCATCAAACTCCGGTGTTCTAATTATTAGTCCTACATAAACATACTTTTCGACCCTTCTCACGCCAAGTAGGAGCAGTGGGAGAAAATGCTTTTACGTCCACCTATCTCTGATTCTATTGCTGGCAACACTGTTCGTGTAAAAATTCTTGAAAATCAGAGTTTAAATTTTTACGGATTACATAGATTACGGCAGCAGGTGAAGAAGCTGCAAAATATTACTATTCAATTCGACAGCCCAATACCGAGCGACGAGAGGAACAGCATGAACAAGCTTTAGGTTCGTCCTATGGTCAGGCGCACGTTTAATTCACCCTGTTTGGGATGAGAATCACGTCCGCCTTGGATTATGTATTTAAGCTCCTCCGTGCTGCTCGGCTACGTCCATGGTCGCTTTCAGTGTTGTTATACTGCTGTAAAAATTGAAATCATGGCTTCCGAGTTTATAGAGAATTGCATCGGTTCTTTATCGAATTGGATTCCGTCCTAATTAACACTTACTCTGAAATCCCTCGTATAAAAGCAAAGTTTAGGAAAGAGACGTCACCATAATATTCAGTCACATTCAGTTGATATTTGCATCTTAATACTAAATTTGCCACGCATGTTTAACGGGCTAACGGCATAATCTGCAGCAGGAATTGACTGCCAGAATTTCACAAAGTTGACCTGCTTTACTAAGAGTTCATAAGCCCCTGACGCCGGCACGTGATGAAACCTGCCATTTATGGCGCTAAGTAACTAAACCAAGAGAAACAAAGAAGATTAGCGAGACGAACTTTCAGAGGGAAAAATTTCAATTCAGCGCTCCAAAAATGCCCTTACCGAGACACTAGGGAGAACTGACGCACGAGGCACCTGAATAAGTTCCATTCAACCACTGTTGATAGAAAGGCGAGATTCTATTGATGGCCTTCGTATATTTTTATTCGGCTAAATGAATTGAAGCTGTCACAGCAGATGGAGCTCAAGCTAAACGGCAGTATGTGATTGCTAGCTTGGAAAAGTAACATTAAAAAAGGCGCAGGTGAGAGGTTTCATTCTTCCTGTGGCCGTTCGATACAAAAACGTAAGTTCAACTGCAGCACGCAATCTATGACCTGTACAACTTTTTTAGTTATTTACCGCTGTGTTTTGTACCATTTAATTATGCACCATCTATTTATGTGCCGTTTAACTGTGTGCCGTTAACTATGTGCTGTTTAGCTATGTACCGCTTAATTATGTGCCGTTTAGTTATGTACCGTTTAACTATACGCTGTCCAGTTACGCGCGTACCATTGAATTATGTTTGGTTTCAGAAGGTATGATTCGAACAGCAAAGAGCCCCAGAGACTTCAATGCACATTAGAAAATGATCTCAGAATATGATCTAAGAAAAAATCAGCTCACTTCTTTTCTGGAAATTATTATGCGGAGAATTGGATATTTTTCGTTTGCTGTTTGTGACACCTGCTAGATTCTCTCTACCTCCTTACGAGCTAACAAAAGTAATTCCGTAGTTCGTAGTTACATGCTAAAAGTCGTTCCACTTTCTGCTAACAGAGTTCTCGAAAGTTGACTAAAATATCATCTGATGAACGAAAGAAGTGCATCAAACAATATCTTCCCAACTGAAACCTAAATGATTCCAGCTGCAGGCTTATGCTGCAGCGTATAAGGGCAGCTATTAATGGAATGTTTTACTTTTCCGTTGTTTCTTGATTCAAAGTTAATTTTTTTCCCCATGATGAAATCATGTAAAAATTGTGCACGTGAGAATACGAGTATGACTCCCAGTGGCCTGAATTAAACGTGAAGTGCTCCTATGTTAATATTTTGTTGGCATTGTATCGTTATCATACGATGACATTTTTTGCAGGAAGAATGTTCAAATGTTTAGGAAACCAAGTCTTAAGAATACCATAATAATTCCCCAGTAGCCAGATGAACCCTGAAAAATAGTAAGAACGCGAATAAGGAAGTCACGAATGAATCCATATTAAGGAAAATGGAATTAGCAGGAAAATCATCGGTTTATTTATTTGTTATTTCAATGGTGTCACGCATTTGAATAAAATATTATTTTAGTATTTTGGCATCCCCACATATCAACATTTACAGTTGTGCTTCTTTCTTGGCGGTGGCAGCAGCTACATGCTGGTCTGCACGAGTCCGCTTTACGATGAGCCCAAGGCATGGACAGTTGCGCAATGGGAGAAAGGAGCTTTATGAGATGAATTCAGAGCTATTACCTTAATTTATGTACAAGCTGCAGTGTCCTCTGATAGTTGAAGACGCTCACTAAGAACTTATCAATCAGAGGGCAGCTTTGCTTGTAAAAAATCGAAGGGATTTAAGCCCACTCGTTAAGCCCGGCAGGCTCCTGGTAAAACCAAAGAAACGTTTGTAGTCATCACAAGGACACTCGTACGATGCTTTGTCAGACAAGTACTAGACCTCGTTGCACGCTGTTTTTTATTGATGTTCGTTAGTTATTTTCCTGTATATCATAAGAGAAGACTTTGCTTCTTTGCGTTGCTAGGGTTTCACTCGTAAACAACATTATCCCTTAAATAAAAAGTGAATGTAAGGAGTTTGTGCAGAATGAAATTAGGTAAGCACTTTGAAATGTTACATTTCTCGCAAGGAATATGACTTTCATAATGAATATTTTCACTGACTTGTGTTACACTTACGAATTAAAATCCAACTTGGATGCGAAATAATCATAATATTTTCAAGTTTCAAAGAAGTCCTTCCTTACAGTGACAGGAAAATCATAACAGGCTTAAAAAAATTTACTGCACTTGTCCCTTTTTTACAAAGTATTTTTTTCTGTTTACATCATCCAGGAAGAAAAGTGTATAAGCACAGAAACTCGCAATTTTTTCCATGAGTTTTACGAACGTTAAATTTTTTTTTTATAAGACCTTGTACCTGTGTGCTCGCTTTCTGGGCAGTCATTTTTGATAATATTTACTTAAGCAAGATGCAAGATACTCTGAAACTGAGCCACGGCGTGTTAGCGGCCTGTGCGCCGCCCTCGCTCGTGAGTCGGCGGAAAGCGACGAGGGCCTCGAAGTAGGGATGAGTTCTGTCGAGTATAATGTTTGTCTGGTGCTCTCAAAAGAGCCATGTTTCCGTTCCTCGCTTGAGAACGCAAGTGGCATGTTCGGTGACTTGATAAAAAGAAGTTCTAAGAACCTCGTGTTTGAAAATAACCCAGCCAGTATTTGAATTCTGTGTTAAGAAAATGTAAGTTTTAATAATGTTATGCCACTGAAAGTTGTTCAAATTCAGGAGTATTTTAAAAACATCGTAGTTATCTTCATCTTGTCTGCATGAAATTTATCGTCTTACATCGAATGAATGCAACCGTAATAAATCAAATTATTAATTTACGAATTATTCAAAATTGTCACGTTTTCTTTCCCCGAACTTAAAATAAACAGAGTCATTTTGCCAACTATGCATACTACGCTTCATCTTTTTTACAATCGTTCTTAATTTATCCGACTTGATTATACTAGAATTAATTTGAAAATGCAAAATTCAATACTTAGCCAGTGGTCCTAAGATGGGCCCGTTAGACGGCAGGACGTGCAGCATGTCCGAGGTTTGAGGCCCGTGTTTGAGGCCCAGAGCGCGCTCGCATACAGGGAGGCCTACAAACAGACGCTCATTTACGGGGCGTCAAACAAAGCGTCCCTGTCATTGTTGTCAGAGGCGTGAACCGCGGGGGCTAAACCTAAAAAGACGGCAGGTTCAGAGCGCCTCGTCAAATGAAGTTAAGGCTCCAGGGTCCTAACTAGAAAATGACACGGAAATCAACATTTCCAAGTGTTTGAGAACAAGGCGCAGTTCGAGGTGTCCTTAGTGGATACGCAAACCTAAGCCCGCTTACAGCGTCATTGATTTAAAAATGCATTTTCAAAAAAGGAATCATTGAATTCGTAAACTTCATCCCTAATTCTGATGTCTATTACGATGACTTTTGTTACTATGAAGTCTACAAAGCCACTTCTTAATTGAATGATAGAGTATAGACACTACAACGACTCTGACAAAATTTATTGATTTCAATTTCAATAGAAAATATTACAAAGGCAACGTTTAAAAAAAGTCTAACCTTAATGCTCGTACGTTCACGTCAAATTTCACTACCTTAGCAGCGCTCACTGATGCGTTGCAATGCGGTTGTCAACGCTCACTTTCTATGTCAGACGAAATTGTCGGCCTCAATCTTTGTTCAGAAATAATATGTAACCAATGTTTTTGCTTGATCACGAAACACTTCATTGTAGTTCAGAATTCCTAAATGTTAAATTAAGAAATAAAATAAAAAGGGGTATTTAATATCCTGGCGAAACTAAGGCGTATCCAAAGTAAGGTTTCGTATAAATGTATTGGTGAGAAACTGGGCCAACGGAATCGCAGAAGCTAATTAGGGACGTCTCCTTCAATTCATACTTGTTTCCTATTACTCTCTTTCTGAAAGGTTTCCCATTACTCTCTTCCAGAATAGGAATAGGAAATTGCTCTCTTTGAGAAAGAAAGTAACGATATAAGATACGGATAAACAGGAGGATAAACTTACTAAATTACCAACAACGCCAGCCATGCAATGATCAATCAATTAACTTGGCAAGCTAATGAGCAGCGAGTAAATGAGGATCAAAATCATCAGCATGTTTCCATACGTATTATGTTTCGCATATAATTTGTTATACATGTCGTTTATTTTCTGAATATCCTCACACAATATTATTTTGCAATGGTCTCCTACTGACCCTATGAAGATGGTAGAACAGATATTACTCAGCAAGAACTGATCATAAATTTTCCTCACTTGGCTTGTCATTAAAATGAAAATGTGGCCAAACGCTCTCGTTTGCAGGCGCTGGACACAAATTTGAGCCTCATGAACGATTTGGAGGTTGGTAGATGCTTTTCTAGATAATGTACTAACACTACCCAGTATGCAATAAATTATTTAACGCTTCATTTGAGAATTACTTTTAGGGCACATCGCTCGCTACATACATCAGAAGGTCTCACAGAGAGGGCTTCATTTCCTAAATCTGTATTTTGTAGATTATTAATCTTTCCGTAGTTCCTATATAAGTGCAGTCCAAAAAAATCGATTATCCCATAAAAATCGCTTTGTGTATTAATTTGTTTGTTTCAAGATTTCATCCAATAGTAGAGAATGGTCATTCAAGGGTGTCATAGCTTTTATGACGTATTTATTTTTATCAGATAGCTACAAAAGCTTTCAAATATGTTGGTAGACTTTCAATGAATATAGTTACACATGACGTTACTATTTCAACGAGCAATCCTACGGGCACAGAATATTCTTGGAATCCTTGAAGATATTGACGTAGCTGGGAACTTCCAACTGGAACACTGTACCTGGAGCCTGTCACGGCCGTTTGGCGGGCCACCGCTAACCAGGCTATTTGGCCGCCGCTGGGCATCCGCTGTGTTGATGGAGTGCCCTCTGCGTCTCGAACAACACTTGAGCGGTCGACGCAAGAATGACATCAAAGCGTCTGCAATGCTACGGTGCCGCTTCTAGTGAAATTACTTCTTCTTTTCTGGGTTAGCTCTTGTTTGGAGAGGCGAGTGTGCCGAACAAACTGTGTTGCAACTTCCGAATTTCTCTTGATGGTTGCGTCTAAAAAATTGGACAAGAAGGGAAAGTTTTCAATTAATTTCGTCACATGCGGTCAAGAACTTGTTTGAATTGCGTTCTTCAATACACATTTTGTGCGTCAGCTCTGGAAAGCCGATACTAGGGATAAGCAGATCTGCAGAGCTGCGAAGGATTACTGGAAATTTCACTTCACTGTGAACAACTATGTAGTTCTATAAAACTTCTTTTGTTGTTTGACTATCTCAGACTGAATGAAATATGAGTGCACCTTCAAATTAAGAAAACGCGGCGACGAATCTGGAAAAAGGAAGAAGAGGGATGAAATTACTCTCTCGTCACAGAATCCACGTTTTGCTTTAGTGATCCACTTCAGAACTAAGAGATTTTAATGACGGAAGGAGTTACAGTAGAAATTTTCGTAGATCGCTATGAAGTGATTTGTGCAAAGAGTTGAGCCATAGCTTAAGTGAAAACCTTGTCTGAGTATTTTTGATGCGACTGTATCAATATCTTTGGAAACTTGAAGCCTACGTCTATGCTTACATCTGTACTTATATATGCATACATAAATAAAAATCCTGAAATAGAACTCATCAATCTTGCACAAAAACTAAGAAGCAGCCTAATTGAAAGACGAAGCTGAAATTACAAGTTAATACAACAATAATTCCAGTACAATTAGGAAAGGTTCATGAAATAACGTGAACCATCTCGCTAATGATGTTTTTACCAAGTACTTCTATTATAAGTAATACAGTAAAGTGTGTCTACCTTTAAAAAAATGGAAATACCACGAATCCTATTAATGATGCCCAGTTTTGGCCTTAATGATCTTCTGAGGATAGAAATAAAAGTGGGAGTCGTGTCCTTGTATAGCAAGTCAACAGAAGCCATAAAATGCGTCTCGCAAACAGTGCATGTGGTGGCATATCCTGAGGTGTAATGCAGGGAGCCTTGAGCGGCGCGTCGCACCACCCACTGCAGCGCGTGCACCACCGCAACAATACGGCGCACTACTACCGCAACATGTGCGTCATATCACCTTTGAGTCATCAAGGGGACAGAATTCCTAAACTAAGAATTGGATTTTAGTGCACACAAGAAATTCAAAAAATGAACTCTATTAAAAACGACAATGATAATTCTCAAGTCTAAATGATGAAGAAAAGATACGGACGGGTCGATCCGTGTGATCGACAGCAAGTGCGAGCTCAGTCTGCTGGAGGAAAAATCGTAGTCTGATCTTCGGATTCTACCACAATAAAATAAAGCCTAAAGTTTGGGTTTCAACTTTGAATGTTTTAAGGAAAATGGTCGTCCTAAGAAAATATTGTTTTTAATATGAAATCACACAAGCGTGTGTTCCAAGAAATGTAGGCGTTAATCTATGCAAGCAATAAACTCAATAGGTCTTTCAGGTGGTCACAGCTGCTTTGCACATGTCGCCGATGGCGCTAATGTTTCATTTTACCTTAACTTTATCACAAATCGTTGCGTAGGAGAGTTGCATATAAAATTAGCTTAATTTAATCGAACGGTTCTTTGAATTTTCGATAGTTTTGAGTTGTAACGGTAGTTTTTTCTAATGAAAAATATTGAAGGAACGCATGAGTTGGAGGAAAATAGTGGCAAGTATCGCCCTATGTTAGAATCTATCTCACTAAATCCTTGATTAAAAATTCACAGAGGGTCAAAATCACGGCTTCAGTGCTCCGAACGTTATTAAATTCTCTAATGGTTTGGTCATTCAAAAATCCTTCATGTGTTTGTACTGTATTCGTATTTCAGGTGTTAATTTGTAGCACTTGAAAATTTTGCACCCTGTAGGGAATCGAAAACATTCTGTTAGATAGAAATAAGGCGACTTCATCTGATTTCGCGAAAATTACATGTGTTCCGGAGCAAGATTTAAATACTTTAATCTATAAGGACCATTGCTACGAATAACAGTTACTAGAACTCCCGCAGTTAAATCTTAAAAACCAGGGTGAATATACATAGAGGGGCGCAAAACGCGCATCACAGCTTTTGCAGCGCTTCGTTCATTTAAAAAACAAGATGTCCATTTAGAGTTCAGTAAGTTCAGACCGCCGAGCAGCAGGCTGCTGAAACGATGAACTGAGAAAAGTCAGGCGGCGACCCAGGTGGCGGTCATCAGGGTGGTCGTCAAACAGCGCCGCTGCCCAGGTCAGCCCGGGCCATAAAGAAGTCCATCCGGTACCCCGGAACCTGACGGGAACAATGAAATTCTGCAGTAGGACTGTGGTGCGGGCGTGGCCAGGGTTGTTTTGGCCTCTTTGAATTTCACCAGTGTAGGGAAAAAGGAATCATTTTGGCTATGAATGCCGAGATATTGAATGACTGTTAACTGAGTTTTTGTAACTTTTCTTCACGGTTAGTTGCTTTCACTATTTACTTAAAATCTCTAATATTCGAATTCTTACTCTCTTTCATTATAATGCGTTTGCTGTTTTTCTTGGAACTGAGGGAAGAAATCGTCACTTCGATGTGTTCACATTTTCTTATGCGAATTCCAACTCTTACATTTATTTCGCAAAAAATGCCCCACATTATGTTTCAATTTTTTACTGGATTGTAATATGATAGGAATGCATACTAGCTCATCAGTATGATAACAGTGAACATGCGAAACGTGATACTACAAATCACTTCTCACTGATAAGAATGGGGACAAAATAATCATTAGCGTCACTTTGGAAATTGCCTTTCAATTTTACATGAAGTTAATCATAATATTCTTGATTTTAAGAATACATATATTCGAATGTACAGGGAAATTTGGGAAGGCATAATGCAGTTTTGTGAACCCTGTTTTCAATCATAGAATGTATGATGAAAGTAGCGAGGAGCTTAGTTAGATCTAAAGCTTGTTTTTGACACAAATTTTATCCAAAATTTAGGATTTCATAAATTCTTTTGTGTAAAGACTTTCAATTACATTTTAAATAGAAATTACAGAAGTTGCATGGAGCACTATTCAGTGTAATTTTACAGACAAAGCGAGACACGATTATGTGTATTGGGGAATTTTTTAGCATTGCATCTCTCATTCTCGCAAGCCATTACCTTCGCCTATCCTCTTAATTGATCTTTGAGCTCTGACTACGCTGTGGCGGCTTTGTCTTTTTATGAACCTTGACTGACTTGGCTAGGTTTTCTTTCATTGAAAATGATATATAACATGTGACGTGGTGGTTCATATACGGAATATTTAAAAAATCTTGTGTAGTACTTTAGAATGTATCCAGCAGGCGACATTGTTTGTCTTTGCTCGCTGCATGAGATGCAAAACGAGCTCCTTGACTGCACCACTTCGTGGTAAACGCAAAGCAAGAAAGTGTAGACGATGTTGTCCTTAAAAGAGCTCTCTGTAATTAATTGTCTGGGATTCGAGTCTTGTGGAGTTAATCATTCTGTATGTGTTTATTGAATGGTAGTACGGAAAGTACAGTTTGATTTATTCATTCTTCATTATTCGACTGGGATGGAACAGCCATAATTCATAAAATACTTGGAGCTTCATACGACTTTTCTACTTTTGTGGGGTAGCAATTCAAACGCTACGACCAACCCTTCAAAAGATAGTAATCCAATTTACCTATGTTTGAAAATTACGCGTTGAAAATGGAGTCCTCCTGTACGTATGCATTCTTCTTATCATCTCGGGAGATTCCTTATGGATTACTGAGAGCATTTCAGCTGGAACTTCTTCAGCTGCAACGAATCCTCAAGTGTTCTTGACCGAGTCGTGTAGACCTGACTCTTAAAGTAGCCTCACAAGAAAAAAATCCTAAACGGACAAATTCAGTGATCTTGGGGCTACGGAATGTCACCGAATCCTGAGATGAAGTCTATTACTAAACGTCCGAAGGCGCATCTGCAGGATGTAATTTTCAAAAATTGACAATTTTGATTACTGCCTCTTAGGGGCTGGTCATAGTGCCTCAATTACTATAGATAAATTTTATATTGGATTTTTCTATTTATATTGGATTTCTAAAAAGTTACTGTTTTTCTGTACCCCTCTGTATGTTACTTGATATCATCATAAATATTAAAAATGAAAATTCCTTTTTCTTTAATATTTTACTTGTATATGAATATTCGATACATAATGCTTAATATAAATTTCAATTAACATAGTTCACGAAAATCTAAAAATCATTTCCATAGAATGCTTGACATTTTTAGTTTATGTCGGGTGTGTGCATCCCCGGTATTCGAGATGGGACGCCGTGTCATGGGTAACGGTACCCGCTCGTACATCACGGTGGCGATCGTTGTGCACAAGTGTGAAATAGAGCTTTCCTTATTCAGCCTTGAAAGCTGTGTACCATGTTCTTCAATATGATCTAGTTTAGAATAAAGGGATTTAGCTATGTAACGTAATTTATGTTTTTAGAAGTGAAGTGATATTTTTTTACCTTTTTCCACTTTAAAGTGCTAGAAAATTGTCATTATTCATATGAAACTTATCGATTGTATTATTCGTGTATTATATTTATTACTGACATTATATGGAAGAGTGACAAGTTTGAAAATTCGTTGACCTGAGTGAAAGCAAACTTTTTGCATTATTTTTCAATTTTTGTTTGGTTATTTTTCTTGTTTTAACCCAAGAAGACATATGCGAAATTTTGTTACCTAGTGATATTAAATGTCCTAACATTTTACATATTCATAGATGATTTTTAAAATTTTACTGTTAAATTTTATCTCTCAAACTGAAAATTTAAATTTATCAACCAAGGCCTCTTGGCACTCTAGCTAAATAAGAGCTAACGCTATGTAAGCTACAACAGCCCAAAGTCTGAACAGTTTGAGCTCCTGGAAAAAAATGTACCCAAAATAGGAGGTTATAACTGAAAATGCCTAATTTTAGAATATTTCAGCAAGGAATAAGCAACGACAAGTTGAGTATTCGTACATACCTTTAAGTGAATGGAACACACTGAAAAGCGGTTTCGTGGAGGTGAAAGAAGAACATTTTGTACTTCGTAGGAAATTAGCAAAATATACTATAATATGGTTACAGTATATGTAGAGATTACAAAATTTTATTTCAATTTCTTGTTTCATTCATAATATGCTAATTAAGCCACAAAAAGTAGTCTGCAGCGGTACTCTACTAATTTTAGCCTCGACCCCAGCTGAAAAAGCTAATAAATCCTTTGGGAATTCATTCTCGAAGGGCGCTCCCTAAGTAGACGGAGTTGGCCGTCACAATAAATCCAAAGTTCAATGTAGGGATCCATAGGGTTTTGTTCTCTCGACCCACTAACTTTTGCCGCTCCAACACAGTCTCCAGACCAATGCAGCTTTGCTTTGGAATCTTAGTCCTTCGCTCTAGGCTCATTTCAGAACAAAAGTTGCAACATTATCTTCAAATATACGACATACTGCACAAAACCCTTTGGTTGGGTCGGTGTTACTTAAGCCGATTTAATTTAATACGTGTCAAAGGTGGCTATCGTGCTACAGAAAAGCACGCAGTGATCTGGCATTCGTCTTCATCTAGAAGTCTTTCTTTCCCTCGCAAACGCGTAGCGCTCAAAGCGGCTCAGTATGTGTGTGTTCTGGTGCGCCAGATGCAGTGCATGATAGCGATCTCAGCGGCATGCAGGGGCTTGATACACTTCAGTCAGCGACTATTGACCTTTTATTTACGATCCTAATCCTGTAGTTCGGCCTGAGTATCAACATGTTTTCGTTATAATAGTAGCAAACCCCTGCTTTAGCAGTCACTGTAAATATTTACTCATTAAATTTATATCTTGAGTGCTCCAAATATTCTACTGAACTCAAGCGATTGGGATCAACGAGTTTCAGGAGCATAGAAGCAGATGTGGCAACGTACGGTACAAACAAACAGCGGTGCATTTAGCTTTCTTTAATGAAAACTGAAATTGAACTAACTTTGAGTGCCTGGAAGCAAATTTGATCAAACTGAAACTTTATTTTTTTTCTATTCAGGCGTTTGTTTCACATTGGATTGCTCAAACGTGGCAGATGAATATATCTCATCATTATAGTCAGGTCTGCCACTGCTGTTTTTTTCTTTGCAAGGCAGATTAGAGAGATCGTTTACAGGTGAATACAAAGTTCCTATGTGATATATGCAGGACACGTATAAAGAACTCTTAGTTTTAGGCGAAAGTGTACCCTTCATTTTTTCGACGTTTGCCTTCCTCGTTAAAGTTTGAAGGAGATATTCTGTGACTTGGGACGGAGGGTGAAGCCGCTAGAGAGATAAGCACAGCTGTAACCGGCATGTCAAGTGCAGCACCATAAACTTCTCCAAAACAGCACTACACATAACATAAATATATCTGCAGTTCAGAAATGACATAGAAACAGTTCATTAAAATAAAATAAGAAATGCTCAGCTCCTTTCACTGATAATCATTTTCTATGTATATATATATATATTATGGTATTGTATATTACATTTCGTAACAAGGTACAAAAAATTTCTAAACCTAGAATGGCTTAGTTCCTTGATGAAATTCTGAACATTTTTATACATATTCTACGAATTTCCCTTCCCTTTAATTAAACTTTCTGGAATGCTCAACTAATAAGTGTACGGACCTTTTCTGACGACAGATGAACCAGCTGTGCAAGGTGTGCGCCGAGCCCGCGGCAGGCTTCCACTTCGGTGCCTTCACGTGTGAGGGCTGCAAGGTGAGTGCCGCAACGTGGGGGCGGGCAGACAAAAGTTCTCACACAAACAGTATAACAATGTTCATCTTTCAAAGCAGCTTGAATATTTTTTTATACGATGCGTAATAATGTATAAGCATTTATAAACTTTCTTTCTACTGGCCCATTTCAATGGGAACCTGTGAACCGGTACCACATTGCACTCTTGCAAATTTCAGGAGTCGTGTGAGAACTTTTTAATCTCCCTTCGCAGGCCGGGCACGCTAGGTTGCGTCCATGTCCAGCACTTGCTATGATCGCAACAAACCGAACCGTCTCTAACACGCATGTAACTTGTTAACTTTAGCTTATCAACAAATTTTAATTTTTTTTACCTTAAATGTGATGTAAAAAACTGTTTTCGCCGAGGCACCGAGAGAGATTGTATAATTTTTTATTCACACTCGTCACTACAGTTCGAAGTGTAAGAAAAGGTGTCAAATCCCATTTATAAAGTGAATGCTTTTCATAGAATCAATCGATTTGAGTTTACCTTATTTCAAATAACGCGGTATTTCAAATAATATTCTTCATTACGACTAATAAGCATCGGAATATAATGGACGTTAAAATTCGGCCAAAATTATTCCTCAAGATGAATACTTGAAAGGTTGAGCAACTGTTTAGCGTAGCTTGCCAGACCCAACAAGACGTAACGAGCTCGTGAAAGAAAGATTCGAAGAAATAGTCGTTGAAAGAACGTCTCCTTCGTAGATTCACGACAAAGTGCGTAAATTGAGCATCATGGGGACCGCACAAATTTGTTAAACGAGTAATTGAATTTATTTTTTCCATCGATATTCGTTTTATTTGCGTGATTTTTTTTGTACCAATAAAAACATTTACTTTTGAAGTTTGACGTTTTGCCTTACCAGAATGTGGTGAAGGACAGATTTCTGTATCTGAGTAATTAAAAAAGGGAAAACTGAAATTTGGTAATCAGCCAAAGAACAATGTGTTTATTACGAGACGGTTTGACTTTTTGTGAACCATCTTGAACGTTACTGTGAAGCTTTGCCGTAGCACGGGAACTGTCAAGACAGGCTTTTTGCCTAACGGTTCTATTCATTTTCTGTAAATAATTTGATTTGGGCTCTTGTACTAGCGCCAGATCACGAGCTTTTCCTAATGTGGTCTCTGAAAACTCCCTCACCTAATGCAACATAACTATCGAGATCATTGAACTTTCCCTTCCTTCTCATATTTTATGTGAATTTGGGGACCGCAGAGGCATTTAAGCGTTGTTGGTTACATTTCGCTGTGCATTCCCCTTACAGTGTACAAACAAATAAAAAACAACAAAAGTGTCATACAAGCGTAACCGAGTATGAATTATGACTGAAGTGACTCAACGTCGGTGCCAGACAGTCAGTAAATAACACGGAGGGCTGATAATGCACGTCAACTTCGCTCGGCGCGCCAGTGCTGTCAGTGTTACTTCGCAGAGAAGAATAAAACTGCGTAGGCCGCTTCTGATGCTTAGATAATGTAGCTAGTTTCCCATGTAGGTCTAATGCAATTGTTTTGATCTATTTATTTTCAACGTAAGAGAGAGTGAAAGTGAGAGAGACCCGGAAAAAATGTGAGGCCTTTTTCATTCAATTATATCAAGTACATAATAAGATAGGTTGAAAGTTGGATCTGTCAGGTACTCCCTCTTAATCAGAGAGTAATAATCGAGGGAATCATACTTAAAAATACCAGTTGAAAAATTCTAGTAAGAGATATTCAAAATGACCTTTCGTACCAGCAAAGATAGTTGTTACAAAAGGGTTTGTTTGAATTTACATAACAAATTTAAATCTGATCTATGTTTCAGTCTACAAAATACTTTGAACATATCCTATTCATAAAGAGTGTCGTTTATTCCCACGTAAACTCTTATGGATGTATACCTAGGAAGGAACAGTCAAAAGATTCCTCGTGCGATAGCTCTGACACTGCGATGGTTCCTCGCTCGCTAGTGCCGCGTTTGGGAGTCATTCCTTCATCCCTACACGCTAGTCGTGGTCTACTGAGCTCACACTCTGAAGTGGCCTCAATTCAAGACGGATGTATAATCAACCAATATTCGAAGCTTAGACTAGCATTTCTTACAATTTAATGCAAGAAAAATTGTTTTAACTCAGTTGTAAAATCTAATAATAGCAAATGAAACCTCTCGGAACCCAGTTTCTACTTTGTCTACAGGAATGATTCATGTGTTTTAAAAAGAGGAAGGGTTGGATAGCTTGTTAAAGATATTCCAATCCATTTTTTTTGCGCGATTTATCGATCAAGAAATGCTAAGACAGGATTAATATGACAGATAAATGAAAATATCAATCGCATTTCCAGTTTTATTGAAATGTTTTTTCACATTCAAGACGATTAACAGCTTCAGTCAATAAACTTTCCTTATCAGTTGATTGTAAAAGAAAATACGGTTTATAAGCCATCACAATATCGATTTTTCATTTGCATATGTAGAATGATTTTTTTTAAATATTTATTTCATTGATGATGAGGGATTCCTCGACATGTCCAACAGGCAGGTAGCCTGAACGATTTCTTGTCTCACAATATATTGCTAGTAAAATGTATTGTTAAAGTATCTTAATTGTTCCATTTTTACTGAAAAATAACTGAATACATCGACAATTTTTATAGCACCATATATTACGGTTTCAGACGGCACTTCAAGCTTTAGGTAAACATAATTTTTTTGCATAGATTATCGGCAAGAATTTTTGCATACGACTGCATTCCGACATGCTTCAGAAGATGGTTCTGTTTCTCAACAAACGTGCCGATCACCAGGCCCCATATATTTTGTAGAAACTACGAGAAGGTAATCACTATTTTTCATTATGGAAGCAAGTGAAATAATTATATAATAATGGAAGTGTGTTTGCAAACTGAATATTGATTTTGAATTAGAAAGAAAAAGCTCAGTTTATGTCAAATATTCTTCATAAAAAGGATGATTAAAATCTATTTTTCAACATGCAAGCTAAAAGCTTGATGTTAATGGGGCAGCAAAAACGATAATTCTGGACAAAAAAAATTATCGATTTCGTTTTTCCGTTACTCAGCGGGATGTAAAATTAAAATAAAAATCTTTGCTTATGAAGAAGCAATTACTTACGATAACATTTGATTCGTTTTGATTAATGCTAAGACTTGTTTCGTGAACTATGGTAAAATCGGCAATTTTTTTTAACAATAGCATATGAAGGTAAAAAAGACAATGTCACAATCTTAAAAGACAAATTGGAAAATATAACGTAGGACATTGTAAAAGTGAACATATGGTCATCTGCTAAGCGTGAACTTAAGAGATTACGAAAAATGAATATATCAATTTTTGGGCTCATAAAGAATTTGAGCAAAACACAGCAGTGCAAAAAACTTTCTTGATTAATTTCTATGAAATATTATTGGGCTAGAGACCTGCAGGGAATACAGGGAAAGAAAGTTAGATTTTGTAATGATACTTCTCAATATTGTTCGGGCTACCTAAGGATTTTTATGCAACTAAAATTCAAAAGAATAGAATTGAATAGAACATGGGAACAGGAGCGAGCCCAGAGGTCCTGGCCCGACAGCCAATAGCGCGGCGTCTGATGCGGTCATGGAAGAATTTGTTCAAATGAGCTTTTGTGGAGAAATTTGGGTCAGAAATCTACCTTTATTTCTCAATGATGGGAATTTATTTTATAAAGCATACCTGTTACAATTCATTATAAGAAGCATGGAAGCAGAAATTTGAACATATGCAAGAAAGCTAAAATTCTAAGAAAGCTGAAAACTATTTCATGGAAAAATACTAAGATTTTGTGGACATGTCGGAGTACTTCTCACTTTTTCCAGTACATGAATAAGAGATGCGATACTTTTGTGAAATTAATTTTAGTACAATAGCCACTGCATGAAAAGAGTACAAAATAAGACAACTCAAGGTATCGTTTCCAATTGGCATTTTGAAACATTTTTGCTCAGTCAATGTCATCGAACTTAGCACGAGATTAAAGAAGCTGAGTTCGCAGAGTGACCATCATGCAAATCTTAAAAATTCATAACTACGCAGTCAAATTAACGTACTAACATAGGTGAACGATCAAATTTTTCTTCTATTTCAGACCGGTACATTACATTTCAATACTGATCTAATAACATTTTGGTTTGCTTTTGAAAAGTTTACAGTACCAACTTTGATATGCTTTGTTTCGTAGAGCGAAGAACAAACTCGATTCGGAAACGCTTTTTCAATGATGATTGTGACTTTGAGCATCTTAATAATTTGCTTGTTGAATTTTAATCTCATGATTATTCACATACAAGATGATACTTTACACTAATCGATAGGTCTAAATTTCAACTGGATACGCGCCATGCGACCTGACCAGGTCGCGCTTCACGAAATAGCTGTGATCTTAAGATAATTTTTGTGTTTATCAAAAACATCTAGATTTATTGGTAGTAAAAAACAGCCCTGGAACTTCTGGCGGAGCTGCCTGCCACAACGCTGCATCAGCATACGAGTTTTAATGCACGCACTGCTGTGTCGCTCTCACAAATTACAATTAAAAAATAAATTTTCAGATAATGTCTTTAGTTTTCGACATGGCTGAAGAATGATTTTTCCAGGTTTTAGAAGTAGTTATTATCACTAAAAACGTGAGCTATTGCTTCAAGTACTGCCATTGGTAATTAAGAAATTGTTTTAAGCGTTTCACAGAAACAAGTTACATCATCGTTCACTAATGGATTTACACGACAATACTATAAAAACACGATAAAATTTGATGCGAAGTGTTATCCAGATTTTAAATTGTGCTAGACGTACACAGCGTATTACACGATTTAAAAGAAGACAAGAATTAATATCACGACGATGAGCGGGAAGTCGACGAGTAAAATAACTAAATGTGACACGTCAAATGACGTGTGTTAACGATATGGCTTGAGAACGCTTCTAAGATTTGAAATAACTAATTTGTTTATCAGAAATAAGGGTCACCGTAATTAATGACTTTTCTCGTACATGCTTTTAACTTCTTGATTGCATCTTTAAGAACATTAGTGATTCTTAAGTGAGACGAACCTAGCATTCATTGCCCATGTGACAGCATGTTTCGTTGGGTATGAAAGGTTGAGAACTTTTAAACGAGTAGAAATATGTGATTTGCACATCGGCAAAAATTTCGTAATTTAAGCTATGCTTGCTTAAGATAGTGTTTGAGAAATGTGCGGCCGTGCTTTAACAAAAGGGGCTCAACGATATTCACCTATCAGATGGCTTCTTTTTAAATTTTTCAGTTGATCCACTGAATTTCTCTGAGGTACAAGTTTGGAGTTATTTCTTTCCGCAGAGGCAAAAATAAATAATTGTCTATTTTTTTGGAAGGCCACATCAAATTGTTTGAACATTACGCCTCAATTGCTCCGATGTTTTACAGTAGAATAAATTAGAATTTATAAATACTTAATAATGAAATTTATTATGTGTTTAATGTAAAATAAGTGATACTTTTGCTGTATTTGCAATGAGGTTATTTAGCAAAACGGAATGTTGATGGATAAATTTTAATGTAAATATTTTCAAAATACTTAGATGTACTTATTCACAAGCCGTATATGTTGAGTGCATCCATGATGTCATACATAATTTCTACAAAAAATTCACTAATTATTCGTTTCGTATACATTAAGTAAAATGAACAAATAAACATGCTATCATAAGTTTCTACGGTATAAATGAGACAGCCAAATTTTATGTAACTTCAAGTAGTAACTTTTTGAAATCCTACAGCATAAAAGTGAACAAAAATTATTACATACTTCGTTAGATAATTAACCTGCACTGTTATATGTTTCCCCACATGCCGCAGGAATCTGTGAAAATTTAGAAGCAGGATAATGCAATGATATTTGATAAATACGCTACTTTCTTGAAATTAGATTCCTACGGCTTCTCCACTATGTCTAGTTTCATAGCCGGACTGTAGACAGTGTCCTTTGAATTTTTCAAGTCAATACCGATGTAACTCATTATTCGTTAATTGTGTAACATTCTTAGATTGTACATTTGTTCGACATTGATTTCTCAAGTTAGACCATATCGACGTACTTCATCATTTGTTAATTAGGCACCATTATTAGATTGTACATTCGTTCGATATTGCTGAGTAGTGCATCACAGAAGCCTTATGCTGTAACTAAATTATCTCATTGATAATTTGCGTTGCTTACATTGGAAGTGACTGGTAATCCTTGAAAAGTTATACTTTTTATATCAAGCCATCCATGAAAATATTCTTCCAGCTCTCTATTCACACAAGCAAAGCAGTCTAACCGCAGTCATATTGCTTAATCCGTTTGCACGGCTTATTGCCCGGTGCAATCAAATGTGACTACAGTTGAACTAAGTCTCAAGTACCGTCTCGTAAGGTTCGACCGAGCACTTGTGGTTCACAAGGAGCTGCGACGTCAACCCAACATCCTGTTTCATGAGATCGCCATTGGATTTGGTTTAATGGCTCTTTCTGGGCACGGGGAAGAATTTCGTAGGCAAAAGAGGCCGGTGAGCACAAAGCGCTAACTGAGTCATAAAGCAAGGAGACAAGCTGTCCTTAGCTTTGCTGGAGTCAAAGGTAACATTTCCCATTGAGTACAGCCAAGCCACCTCACAGGTTCCTTGCGGCTAAAGGACCTTTGAGCTCCTAACTTGATTGCAAACACTGTCGGGATTACAATGGCCACGAGAGCAATCTGATTTACGGAGCTTTAAATACAACATGACAAGAATAACAGACACCTGGGAACGTCTTTCTCAGGGCTCCTCTTTCTTTAGCCTTTGAACAACATAAGTTTAAGTTCTTGCATTCACAGAGTCTGCGCCTGAGAAAAGGGCGAGTTTTATAGCTTAATTTAGGGGGACATTATGTAGACTTGGTTTGGCTGGCTCAGAATACGACTTCATCTTGCTTCTTTAGGTTGCACGTAAATGGCTTACTTAGAAATGAAGGGTATGAGCCTAGTTTGTATTCCTCACCTGTCTTAGCCCAAGTATTATCTGTAAATTTTAATAGTATGCAATATGCATAAGCATTTTCACGTAAGGCTGCATATATCGTGGTTTAACGGCTACATTAGTACCACACTAATCTCTACTTGAAATGAAACGAAGCTTATTCGAACAAAGTGGCCTCATAAGTAATTTTAAATACAAATAGGAGTGTTGCTTCTAAGGCGATTTTTAATACTAATTATGGAGAAAACATTTTTGCAGCATGCAACCCTATTCATTCCTATAAAAATCACAATTTTTTATTATTTATTATTTACGTGTTCTAACGAGGATCTGAGAATTAAATTTAATTCTATTCCATTTTTTCTTTGTCCACAGAGTTTCTTCGGGCGAACGTACAACAATTTATCACAAATAAACGAGTGCAAGAACGGAGGCCAGTGCGTGATCAACAAACAGAACCGAACTTCGTGCAAAGCGTGCCGCTTGAGGAAGTGCTTGGTGGTGGGCATGTCTAAGACTGGGTCAAGGTAATGTTTCAACAGAGGTGCAAGGCAAATTAAACCTGAATCTTGGTAATCTCTAGACCGTTGTAAGCGTACCCTATCCTACTGCGGGTGCAGGTAATGTGACGTTGGTGGCGCGCCAAAAATAGGCTCAGGTAGTGGTCAACAGTGATGACTGACATCACGAAGATGGGGACCAGTTAGTGATTTAACAGCGATGGCTGACATGAAGATTGGGTCCAGGGAGTGATTAACAGTGATGGCTGACATGATGAAGATTGGGTCCAGGTAGTGATTTAACAGTGATGGCCGACATGAAGATTGGGTCCAGGGAGTGATTTAACAGTGATGGCCGGTGATGAAGATTGGGTCCAGGGAGTGATTTAACTGCGATGGCTGACATGTCGAGCATAGGGTGCAGGCAGGGATTTAACAGCGATGGCTGACATGATGAACATAGGGTGCAGGCAGGGATTTAACTGCGATGGCTGACATGATGAACATAGGGTTCAGGCAGGGCTGACTGCGATGGCTGACATTATGGAGTTTGGGTTGAGGAAATATTTAGAAACCCGGTATCATTTCTATCGCCAGGTTAAGGCAATGTTTTATTGATGATGGCTGTATAATGGCTATTGCCGGATCCAGGTAATGTTTTAATAATGATAAAGGTATTATATCCAATTATATATTGTCAGGTCCAAGTAAAGGACTAAGTAAAGTGGTGGCTAGCAAAATAAGGTGTCCAGGATATATTTGATCAGTAATTGTCGGTATTTCTGAAACTACATGATGTTAGTGTTAGACGTTTCTGTCACACTGACACTCCAACAGTAGCAGCACAATCGCGCGTCTCGAGCTAAGTTACTTACACCAAGCTGCACCAACGTCCGAGCACATTCTCCACACTTCTCAACATACGCAATGAGTGTCAATGTTCAGCGATAACTGACGTCTCAGAAGAATATAGGAATTTGGAAAGCAGTATGAAAATTTTGTCTCAGTATAAGGTAATTTTTACTGTATTCTATTGCACAAAACTTGGTTAGATTAGGATAGCATTCATGACGATGTTTAGTTAATTGTATTCGTAATGTTGCCATTAGATATCTAAACCTTTCCGCTCATTTCTTAACAATTTCAATAATCTAAAGTAATTACGAATGTAAAAACGACTGATTAAAGAGTTTGCTTACTACTAGCTTCCGTGATGGAAATTGGGGAATGATTATCATCAGTAATACTACTTAAATTTACAACAGGGTGAACGAAACATTTTAAAGCATCATCGCTGGAGAAATCATGAATGGCGTTAATAAAGTTGTCTACAGGGACCACAGATTAACTAAACAAGTTGTGGACTTGATGTTGACGTTTAGTACTGTTAAGACACGAGTTCTTCACTATGAACTCCTCACGGTTACTATTCGCAGAGAGGCAACATGTTCAAAACCCATTTCATTGTACCGGAGACTAACGCTCGGTAGAAAAATTATTGTCGTCATAACATAACTTTAAAATCCAAGAAGGGAAGAATTTTGCATTGTCCGATGGGTCATTATATACTTTTTCCTTACTACCGTCTTGTTTTATGTTTTGGGAATACCTAGGTTAGTCAACAGTCAAGAACTTGGGTGATATATTGGATGAATATCTTGTGATATTTAGCTGGAAATTTTTGAGCTTGAATGGTAGGACTACTGAAGATAAATGTCTAGACATTTCCATGTAGTAATCTTTGCGATAAAGTACATTCAAATTGCTATCAAACAATGTCACATACTGCGACTACAATACACTTACATACACTGAAAAAAGTCAAATTTTTGGTTTGAGGCTGATTAGAATACCACCCAGCAGCGTTTCTAGCTCACATACAGGGCAGATCTCACAGGTACCGATATGGATCGTACATGTTCCGAACTCTGAGACAGACTTTACCATGGCCATCTCCGAGGGGAGTGATCTATATTCAGAAGATGAAAGAGACAATACTCCGTTGGGAACTGAAGAAAAACTTAACGCCTCTAGCCGACGCGGCGTTGAGGCTGTTTCAGAAGCAAATGGGTGTCCAATACTTTGTAAATGTATAAATGTTGGCTTTGTGTATTATGTTCAAATTATTTTGACACACGTTAATCAATGGGATATTTTGAAACCTTTTATAGAAATATATCAAACCTAGACAGTTAATATGGAATTTAAAAAACTAACACACAGCAGTTATCATTCATCCAAGTTTGTAAAAATTTAGCATAAACAATGAATATTTCAGTGTTTATTAAGGTTTTCCTCTGCTCTCTACTGTTAATTTTTAGGCATAATTACCTGCCAGTGGAGCAAAACCTTTAGCGGTATTCAATTGCGATTCATCTCGGAAAAAATGTTAGGAATTGTCATGAGCTTACTTGAGGTCAATCTCCGTAGGCAACAGATGAGCTAGCCGACACCGATAACCTCACTGTCAAGATTGCGTTAAGCGACTCAAATGACCTCACAGTCCAGATTGAGTTAAACAACACAAATCACCACACCGCCAAGTTTGAGTTAAGCGACACACATAGCCTCACTGTCCAGATTGCGTTAAGCGACACAAATGGCCTCACTGTCAAGATTGCCTTAAGCGACACAAATGGCCTCACTGTCAAGATTGCGTTAAGTAACACAAATGGCCTCACTGTCACGATTGCGTTAAGCGACACAAATGGCCTCAACATCAAGATTGCGTTGAGCGATACTCGTCAAAATTGAATGTTTCATTTAATCAAGGCAGCGGTAAACAGCAAGCCAGGGAGCGTCGCTTCCGAGCAAAGATTATCTTTTTTTTTAACAAAAGTGGCAGCAAAATCGAAGAATCTTTTGGCCGGCAAGAAGTAAATTTGGTTATGAACTCCTGTCAGGTAAATAATTAGTATGGTGGCGTATATTCGACCATTCAACGATCGCCGCAAAGTGAACCTAGTTGGATGGGCGTGAGAAAACATGAGAATAAATTTTTAATTTTGCTTTTCTCCATCCAACGAACTCCGAACCTATCTCTTGATGGACCGGTCACAGGAGTGAAGGATAGATAGGGCAGCGGCAGACGCATCCTCTCAGGTCGACCGTAGCCTTGGACTCCTAGGCAGAAGTTCGGGCTCCCCTGGCTGGAGTACACTAACTCATGTGTCGTTTTTTAGAAATGTCGGGTTTCATATTCCTTTCCCTTGGAAAGCATTCCGCCAGGAATCAAACCAGAGACTTCATAAACAGGAGGCGATGCATTTCACCCCTGAGCTACTGAGTCCGAGTATGAATAGTTATGTTTTGGTGATAAATTGTTGATTCTACATTAGTTAGGACTTTAAGTGTCCCACAATGCATGAAGAATGCAGACAGCAGAAGACTATGCCTCTAACTTTGTTGGGAATGTAATCATATGGGCGCATGCATCGAAAGTTATTTATGCTAGGCAATCCTTCATGTGAGATAGGAGAGGCAATAAATGTAGATTAGTTTGGTTTGTCTAGACTAGAGTATGCTACAGGACTAGCATCTTCACGGAGACGCTGTCATGTTAACTCAGCTATACGGGGTGTCCCAGAAAAAAGGAAACCCATTTTCAAATTAGTTTATTTTAAAAAATATTAAAGCTAGAAGTTTTCTGAAAACACTGTTTTATATGTTCACTCTTTCTGCACACATTGTGAAAATTGTACAAGGAGTCCTAGTTCGGGGCTTGTATCTTTTGTGCCCACTTTCCCTTCCTTCATTTTTCTCATCTTTTTTACAATCTCTTTTTTGAATTTTCTTTATCTTCATTCGTAACTTTCTATTTCTATTTCTAGGGAATCTCGTGCAGGAAAATATCTTCTGTGTAGATTCCCCGTTCTCTATAGTCCATACTACATGTAACTGGCTCCTTCTCTTAACTACATAAAGAAATTTTAAGGACACAACTTAATGAATTTGTTTTTATATAAATGAATTATTAAAATCAATAAAAGTGAATGTTTCGACCTACATCCTAGGTCATTTTCAACACTGGAATAAGAACGAACCAAAAATCAGTCAACACTACATGAAAATATGATGGATAAAACATAACATAAGAAATTAACGCTTTGCATGGGTTAGCTGATTGCATATCGTCTAAATTGGGCTTTAACTTGAAAATGAAAGTAGATTCTAAATTCTTGAGTTCCCGTGCGTCTACCTAAAATTTCAAAATCGGACAAACGAACAGGTAGGTCGCATTTCTCTGCGCGTGTGCGTATGGCAGAATGAGAAGGCACTGATAAAAGATTAATAGTTCGATATCTCCGTCCAGCGTGCTCAGCAACACGAATACTCAGGTTACGGGATGTAGAGCCTACATATTCTGATGTACCACATTGTACACTACTATGTGCATAAACAATGGAGTTGAGCATGCCTTTAGGAAGGTAATATTTAAATTTGAATAGTGACCCAATCGAAAACGAATTCACTAGAATAATTTTAAAATCACATAGTATAGAAAATTTGGACAAAACAATATATAATTCTGACTTTAATTGTTCAATTGTTCAGACGGAGCCCCTAAATACGGCAGTGAAAAAATACAATTGTTTTCTATCAACATATATAACAGGATTAACGTTGGTACTATAGTAGACATGAGAAATTACCTCACAGTTTGATCTAGAAGGGTGGTCGGGAAACTATTTTTATAAAAAATATTTTTTCAAGGAAATAAACTCATTGTGAAGGCTAAGGCATGTGCTACATACGCTGCACGCTCTATGGAGTAAAGCTTAAATGCTTTTGCCTTTGAATTGGGAACTGCCAAAACTAACATAATTTAAGCCTAAGCCAATGAAAGTGGGCTGGCGAAAACCTGCGCGTTCAAACTCTTGCCATTTCTATGAAAGTTCACGTTTAAAAATGGTAGACAATCGTCGTTCTCTTTTTCCATTGTGAATTTAATACTTGGATGATTGAAATTTAGCCAACCTAAAAATAACGAACTATGACGTCTGTTTTTAAATAAAGTGAAAGTATCGTCAATATAATGTTTTATATGCTTGCAGGATAAATTCAGGCTAGAGGACTGCCTTATTGAATTTAAGCCAGCGTTTTATAAACGTTGTATTGACGATGCTTTCATTTTATTTGGAAACAGACGTCATAGTTCATTATTTTTAGATTGGCTGAATTCCAAGCATCCAATTATCAAATTCACAATGGAAAAAGAGAATAACGATTGTCTTCCATTTTCGATGATCTACCGCAAAGTTTGGCAGCAAAATATTATCATCATTGAGCAAATAATTTAACAGATTCTACACGAGAAAATTTTGTCTAAAATACGAGTATTCGGTCAGTGTGCTTGTTTTAAGAATAGCAATTTATTGATATGATTCATTTTCTTCGTAGACTTCACATTGTTATATTTGCTTTCGCAAAACATCTTTGCTAGTGCCATATTAGGCACTGATGGAAGATGGACAAATTAAGTTTCCTTAGCTAAAGCAAAACTGAATTGTCACTCCAAAATTGAAAGCAAATTACGCTCATGGCTGAGGTTTTTTCATAAACTGTTAAATTTAAAAAAATCAAACTTCAAAACTAAATGCCTCTAAGCCCTCGCAAATTTTCATTTGTTGCGTTGGGGGCTTGGAAAATAATTATCAAAAATCTAGTTGTTATAGTCTTGTACTTTCCTTTGTTTTTCTTCCACGCCTTCTAATAATGAGGCTAGAAAAAAGTCCGAGGACTTAAGGTGAACATTCATCCGTATTTTTCCTACTCCATGGTCTGTATCCAGGTGAGGCTGTTGACTACATCAGCAAGTCTCCCACATCAAATGAAAGTTTTAGAGACAAAAGCATTCGATTTAATTCAGTTCAAAAGCATTGGAATAGACAGAAGTGATATGGAATGGACAGACCAAATGTAAAAAAACAAAAATAAAGAAGGATAAAGACGTAGACGGGTTCGATTAAGAACTGAAGAAAGACTGAACATTCTAAATCAAAACACAAGCTAATATAACAGAGAAGGAATATCATGATAAAGTAAGAGCGAAAAAACTACTTTTATGGGAGATATCACAAGAGAAAAGGAAGAAAAGGCAACACGAGTGAGAGAGAAACTCCTATCTTGCAAACGTCGAAAAGCAATGACACTGCTGCAGTAGTTACTGAGTGCGGGAGCATAAGCACGAGAACACTGTAACAACAATAATTTTTCTTATCAAAAAAAGCTTTCCAAACAATTCAAATCTGAGTTTCTCTAAATTTGAATTCATTCAACAGTCGTCAAAGTTTTTATGGTTATTCTGCAGGTTTGAAAAACCGCGGTGTTTCTCCTGGCCCAGTTAGTCGTGTACAATTGAAGGGTGGCCATACAGTATATATGTATGAAGAGGGTAAATTTTTAGGAAATTCATCTGAGTTGAAATTTATTGTTATTCTAAAACTTTCGAGTAGTTAACTATTACTCGTCATCGGGGCATGACATTTTGAAAAGCAGGATTTACGAACATGAAAGCCTTATCCTTTCTACAAAAACAGAAAAATTCCAATATAATGATCTTGTAAATTATTAGGGAATGCGAAAATACACTCGTGGGAATTGAATGGGTCGGTTAATTGAATTTTGGCGGCAGAATGAATGGAATGCTCCAAAAATAATCTGAATTAGTTCTTTTTTCAATACTTAAGATCCTTGGTTGATCGAAATTAAACTGATGATTGTTTACTTTCACATGACTGTTTAACAAAGACACTTGAATATCCTGCGTAATTATTTCAGTATATTCATTCACTCGTTCAGAAATTTATTTTCGCGTTTCGTCAATGTATACACTATTGCAGTCTTTACATCATAATTACTACACAACGTTATTTTGAGGCTCAATATTACATTTTTGTTTGCTATTGTTTAGTTACTTATGAAATGTATTCATTGGTTTGCCCGTAAATTAAAAAATGTAGTTAAATTTTTCGGAGGTACTTGGTAAACCTGAGTGTCCTATATTTCGATTGACTCTATATATACGTGGAGAACGTAAATTGACCATTGAGTGCATTCGTTTTTTAGTAATTTCGTACAATATCAGTAAAGTAGTCATCACATGCATCAATTCCGTCCGAACGTATCGCTAACAAAATAAATTACTCTCAGAATATTCGCTGCGTGAACCTAGCTTGCGATTTAATTGCAGGCGTTCTATTCTATGGCTATTAAAATAACGTTGCCAAAAAATGAAAACTCTCTATATGTTTTTTCAAGAAATTTCTATTCTGTAAGTATTAATTCCTCACTTTTCAAGTGCATGAAGGCTCAAAGCTTTGGGAAGAAATGCACACTGTCGACAAAAAAAGAAAAACTATTCGAGCTCCAGAGCACAGCCCTCTAATGCGCCTGTTCCACCAGTGTTTCTTGCCGGCTTGAGATACATTCGCGCTCCGCCTGAGCTCCGCCAGCAGCGTCCAACACTTCGTGGCCTTATTGTCCTCTTTGGATGGAACGTTTGCTTCTGATTTCGGAAACACTTATTAGAAATGTACCAATTTTGCTATCTCTGAATAGTGGGTTCTTTAATCAAATTTTATCATAATGTTCGGATTGGGGGACGAGAGTTCTGACGTAAAATTAGTGGATATTTCCACGCACGCTTCTGATGACACTTTCTTTTCCTTATTTAATTTTTTTATGTAATTCGGTTCTCGTCTGTTTCTTTTCCTCATCATTTTCAGTCAACGCTCTTTTGCCGTTTTTCTCGTGTTTGTTCACTTCTCATTTACCTGTCTTCCTATGTGCCTTCTCTGCTCACTTTTTCATTCAGTCTTCTGTAATTAAAAATAACACATGATATAATCATCTCGATAACCTTATATTTTGCTATATTTTGAGCCCTGTTCTTCTCCGCCTTTAACTGCAGCACGCCCTGTTCCTCTCCTCCATTAATTGGGGCACACTGTTCTTCTCCTCCATTAATTAATTGCAGCACGCTCTGTTCCTCTCCTCCTTTAATTGCAACACGCCCTGTTCCTCTCCTCCTTTAATTGCAACACGCCCTGTTCCTCTCCTCCATTAATTGCAGCACGCTCTGATACTCTCCTCCATTAATTGCAGCACGCCCTGTTCCTCTCTTCCATTAATTGCAGCACGCTCTGTTCCTCTTCTCCATTAATTGGGGCACACTCTGTTCTTCTCCTTCATTAATTGCAGCACGCCCTGTTCCTCTCCTCCATTAATTACAGCACGCTCTGTTCTTCTCCTCCATTAATTGCAGCACTCCCTGTTCCTCCTCCATTAATTGCATCACGCCCTCTACCTCTCCATTACCATTAGCCCAGAGCTCTGCTCTCCATTTTCTTTTCGGACTCGAGCCTGCAGTGGAAACGAATTCTGTCATAACTCTTCTTCTGTTTTGGAAGCCACTAATTTTTCTCGATCATAAATCGGGACATTTGCCCAAATAGGGGGCGTTTTAGGGGAGAGGTTTGCCTGTCATCATTGAAACGAGGACTTTTCGAAGACTAGGGCTGGGTCGCTCTCTGATCTAGCGGAATGTCCAATCGTTGCTCTCCTTCGAAGCTATCGACAGTGGGGCCAGGTATTTAATTTTGCTGACTTGTATTTAGTCACTCACTTTGTAAAACTTGTTGCAGTTCCTAGGGCAAGGTTGAATGAAAGATGTGACTTGTTGATTCTTTGTAAAAAATGAAACATAAGATCATGTTATTCGCCAAACTGGGTAATTTGCTTAACGACCACTTCTCCAATTCCATGACGAGCTCTGTTAGACGTAAAATATTGCGTTACCGTTTAAAACAGCGTGACATTATGAGATGACTTTAATCTACTGCTGAAGGCAACTCTTTCATTGACTCGTATGTACGTGGTTACAGAAAGGAAGAGTATCCTTAAAGGACTTGAAGGACATTTTTACGGAAATCGATTACTATACTAAATTACGCAGCTTTAAAATTATTGATGACCATGTCAAAATCTTGAAATTTCTCTCAGGTGCTATACTGAATCCTATATAACTTTGAATTGCTTTATCAAACAATCATAACGGGTTGAATTCTTCGTACTTCCTTGGTCATCCTATGCATAGAATGGCTGAAGTTACAAAAGCGTTACTTGGCATCCACACCACCGTACAGGACCTTATCCCTGCTGCGCAGTCTCGCCAAGATCGTGACGTCTCGTAAGGGTGTCCCTGTAAGCTATCTCAAGACAGGATGTCTTCCAGTAATGGGAAAATGGGAATCAAGCTTTATCACAGCAAGTAACCTTCAGCCCTTGGATCAATCCCAATGAAATAATTATCTTCTCGCTATTTTTTACCCTTCAACATTGTCGATTTCGTCCAAAGGTGCTTAGTTTGAATACATATAGTTGAGTACAGCTCATGATGCAGTTTTGGTCAACAAAGTACATGGTGAATTAACTTCACGGAGCTTATACTTCTACGTACTACCTTTCTGCAACGATTTTTTGACATAAACTATTTAAACTCAAGAAGGTCATTGTAGGTGTGCCTACGTCTTCATTTGAGGCTGTCAAAGACAGATAAGAGAGTCTGGTATGCAGGCATGATTCTAGAGGCAGGCTTTAGTTTTGGAAGCGTTCAGTATTTCAGTATTTTTTGTGACTGAAGCGCCAGTCATTCACTTTAATTCGTCTATGTTAGTACATCTATAGTATATGTAAAGAGCCACACAGAAGCTCATGCTACGATGAAATATATGCAAACCCTTGTATATTCTTTACATGGAGAGCGGGAATTTCTTATACGGTTGGGCTGTTAGAAAAAAGGAGAGGTCTCAGTCTTCTCGTCCTCGACCACATGGATAGGTGCGGCATCTGGGCGAGGGCCATGAGCGCGTAATAAAGACTGAGCCAAAACCTAGGGAGAGACCTACGAGTTCTTTCGTTACTGAGCAAACTCTAAGCGTCATCTCTCACTGAGAAGGTGTGCATGCAATGCAGAATTAACATAAACTACTTCAAGAGTACAAATTAGAATACTTCTTTTGTCGAAAAATAATTGCTTTGAAAGTAGGCTATAAAATTTTTTCATATGAAATGAAAAAATTAAACGCATTGTGCTACGCCAAAACACGAACCTACACTTAGAAGTTCATAATT
The DNA here is from genome assembly GCA_014899125.1 of Orchestia grillus. Taxonomy (NCBI): domain Eukaryota; kingdom Metazoa; phylum Arthropoda; class Malacostraca; order Amphipoda; family Talitridae; genus Orchestia; species Orchestia grillus. The sequence continues at coordinate 35,658 of VOMN01003258.1, forward strand.
TTTTAGCCCTATAGCCCGGGTTCATCAGTTAGATTTCGTGATGACTTAACGAATTGAGTTTGATGTGGCACCGCGTGTACGAAATCTGCACAATCTCTTTGCAGGCTTCAAACATGTCCCCAGAGGTTCGGTTATCTACTAGCCATCTCAACTTGTATAGGTATTCAGAGGGTTATTCAGGAGTGGTGTGGCTAAAGTTATTAGCAATCGTTCGTTTGGTGACGCTTCTTGCTATTCACTGGATTGACGTCTCATTTGTTAAAGTACGTATTCATTTCGGATTGCTCAGGTACCATTTGCTGTATTTCTGGTAACTGACTATTTGTCGGTTTATACGGTTGCTTTGTAAACAAGTGACATCTTCATCTATCAAAGTATTTTTAGAACTCTAGAAAATGGTTGTATAATTTAAATTCCCTTGCATGTTCATATGTGCGGAGATTAGTCAATAACTATCAACTACGCAAATAAAAATGTAACTTTCATTCGAACACAAATGCACAACTTAGATCAGTACCATTTCTCCACAAAGACCACTCGCTTTTCAACGCACTTGTCCATCGTTGAAAAAGCTTCTTTGTGCCCTCAGAAAAGGGAAGAGTTATCGGAAGTGCTTCGAGCGACGAATGCAACGTTTGACTGAAGGGTGAGTTGAGATCACACAATCAGCATTTCATAATCGCGCTTCAGCGCAGATGCAGAGCTGCCAGAAATATTTTTTCGATCGAAATTGTCCTCACACTTCTCAACGCTCATTTTTCATTCTTAAAACCAAATTTTTCACCCTCAACAAGACAGTTTTCGTCAGAGCTTCGAACCACAGTCGTTGGGTACCTGTTGGCTATACGAAAGAAAGGCAATAGCTTTATTTTAGCACTGATTCCAGTATCGGTACACCACTTGCACGCTCCCTCTAACTTCAAAACCTTACACTGATCGCCCTTACTTAGCACTTCACTTTCAAATGCACGGATTCATTGACAATTTCTGCCCCTTAAAAATATTTGAGCTGAGCTGAAGATTCGTCGGCCCAATGGTAGGCTCTTTTCCTTCCAAACCGTACGTGCATACCGTCCCTCGGTGACATCGCTAAGACTGATTAGCAAAAAATATGCAGCATCTCAACGTACGTGAATGTACAGGCATATATCACACGACGAGATGGAGTTTATTCTTTGGGTGCTACTCTTGTGAAACAATATGTAAAACATTTTTCGTCAACAGGTAAGTCTGGTTCACGTAATATTTATTCGTGTATCGTACTATATCTTCCGACCAACATTTTGTTGCAGCACGTTGTTTATTCTCGTTCAAATTTACCAGAGGGTTATTGTCGGACGAGAGATTATTCAAATGAGATTAAAAAGCCTACACAGCACTAGTAGATGCAAAAAGCCGTAGCGTATGGTACGGTCAAGAACTACAACAACTGCTGCAAAAGCATTCATATTAATGCAGATAGTTATTGACTCTTCCTCATAAGGTGTATGCATAATTGTTCTGGTTTTATTATGTCATGGAAATCTACATCGTACATATTTAAAGCTGACTTGTTCAGCTGATGTTGAGGACTTACAGAGCAGAATGTTCCTGATGGAGGACTTTTCTCACGTGGCTGCCAGCAGATATGGCCGCCGCTCGAACTGGTTCAAGATCCACTGCCTACTGCAGGAGCAGTGCGGCTACTCCAACACCCCTGGCCAGCTCGCCACCTTCCGCAGCCCAGTGACTCCGACCCTGCAGGACGGTTCCCTGCCCTTCGTCAACACCCAACTGAGGGACGCTCTCCGCATGGAGGCCCCCCTCACCCAGGTGGAGCTGAACACCTCAACCCCCACCAGGCTGCCCATCACCTCGTCGGCTCCTGGGGGCGTGTGCGTCAGACCGCCCCCCGCCAGCGTAGAGTTCAGACCCCCAGGTTCTGTGGCGTCTGATGCTCACATTGCTCCAAACTTTGCTGCCGGCCAGATGGGGACAGTAAGTACATGAGGGAACTTACTAAAGTTACTATGTTATTATTATTATTGGCATCGTAGTAATTTTAAATCTTTGCGACTCGTAGATAACTACCAGATTTCGCCACAACAAGCCGTCATTGAATATCTATATGCTAGATAAACAACGGGGATATATGTATGTATTAAGTAGAGTCAAGCAAAGGCACAATGTGCGTGAGATAGTCTTAGCTAACGTTACAAATTTTGAGATTGGAACTATCTGCTCTTTTTCGCCGTCAACCCGATAACGCGCGTCATTCTTATGGCATGGCATTCTGATGGTACTTTTATGGTGCCCTCAGTACGTACTCTCAAGTGACTTGTCTCCTCTGCCGAGTAGGGAAGCTTTTATGGCACGATAACGTCACACAACAGACAGAGATTCCCATCTCTCCGCTTCTGTTTTCTTAAAGAATTTTACGACGGTAGCCGTTCCTAAATCACTATTCTGCTGTAGGAAAGCTGATGAGCATAGACAGTGTCAGAACAAGAAGTGAGTCTGGTTCGATTATATTCTTGTGAGAGGTGTTGTTCGAGATGGGAATAGACACGAGATGCATCTCGTACGAGTGCGGGGAGAGGTACTTCACAAACGTATAGAGACCTTTTAGATCGGAAATCTTCTATGATGCAAATTACTTTCGATACTCAAAAAAATCGTTCATTCGGGCCCCTCAACTAATAAGTTACATATATAGTTGTTTGCTTTGGCTATGATAGAGTTCGATGGAATGCACTGACGATGATTGAAATGTATGAATATTAGCATGAAAAATTAAAAGAACTGAGGCCTGATCAGTAACTAAAACTGTTGGTTTATGTTCTCAAGTGGTATAAATTTGGTTTCAGCCGTAACTTACAGTGCTTGATAACCAAGTTTCATGGACCTTCTCATGGTTCTGAGGCAACACTAAATATAATACAAAGCAGATGTTTAAAGTGTTTTCATTAATTTATGCTCTCTGTATAATATGACCCACCTCATGCAACATCAATCTAATTTTTGGACTGAAGCTACCAGCGGTTCTTGTGGTTAAATTTGCGCTTCTATGATTGATTCCGCCTTGGAAAGAAAATTTTGGTTTCTGGCATTTATTACACCTACGGTTTAAAAAATTAATTTTTTATCATAGAGTATCAATTTGCTGTTGAAAATATTGTACGATATTGATTCTATGGAGTGTTCAAGTTAGTGAAGACTTTATACAAGTCCTGTTGTCTCCAAGTTTGACCTGTGCGAGTCATTTAGTGACTCGACAGTCTTTAGACAAAGTATTCAAATTTACCTAATTGTACAATGTAGCGGATTAAGATTCATTGCAAAATTTTTGTTTATAGAACAAAATTATCTAAGCTTCTTCACTTGAACGCCGGTTTTGTAACTGTAGAAGAATGTAGGTGAAATTGTTTTTTTTTTATCCTGAACGTATCAGGAATTCCACACGTGTAGATGGGGAGGAGATGTTAGCGTGAATATTGTTTAAACAACTCTTTACACGTAGGTGAAGTGGAAAAGATTTTAGAGTGAATATCAACAATTGTACGCACGAGTCGAGGAAGAAAATGGGAGTTGTAGAAACAAATATTGTTGTCGTATACGTAGATCAAATTTAAATGCATTAAAACTCCTGATAAGTTCTTAAACAAACCTTTAATATTTATAAATTCCTTTGAATGGAATTTCTTTCTGAAAATAAACAACTATAATTTCACATCATTGCAGTCCCCACCGTGATTTAATTTATAATATTCCTTCGATACTATCGGAGCTATCATTGCTTTCTATATTATTTAACCCACTGTAATAGTATGAAAACTGTCGTTCTTTGTGTACGTTAGCGAAATAGAAGTCATGTAATGGTGAATGATAATTTTAAATGAAAGTGCGAGAGGTCACGCTTATTAGCAAGCGAGGCAGGGGAAGCAGCTTGACAGAGCAGCAGGGGAAGGGAGGGTGGTGAAGTGTCCTAAAGTCCATTGACGATACAAATTTTCCACATACGGAAATGAATGACTGTTCAACTATTTGCCAGCCTTCACTACTTATTCTGCGGCATCTTACAGAGCCGGACACGTTTATCCTAACCCAAAGCCCAAAAAGAAGTGCCTCTGCCACCACAAAATAATAACGACGCGCTGAATGATCGAGTTTCGGCAGTATGAACAAATTATCGGTGAAAAACATTCACGGAATTTTCATACAAAAGCTTGTCTTACGCAACTGAATTTCGTATTAATTGCCAACGTTACTTTACAAAACACTCAGTTTCAAATATTTCCAATTTTTTTTCGAAAATGTGGATTTCCAGATCTATTTGGAATTACATAGTTACATTTGAATGCAAAGGTTTGATTCGGAAAGCCTCCCATGCATTGCTTAGTATAAGATATTGTTTTCTTTTCATTGTAGCAAGTATATGTGCTTGGGAAAACTTGAATGAAAAATTAAATAAACAATTGTTAAATGATATAAATTTTCCAGTTGCAGTGCAATCTACTGTCATGGCCTGCATCATTTGAAGGCTCAAATTGAAATTTCAAGCCTCTTTTTTGGTTAGTTTGATTTAACTCTCTCCCAGTTTTACATCTCACAACGACGACTTTCATTGCTCTCACATCTCGAAACAACGTCCCGAAATATTTGTGGGATGCAATTTTTGAAATTAGTATCTATGCTAATATTTTGGCGAAGCTTTTGCTCATACGAATGATCACTGGGGTTCCAGAGATGATATTTTGGCAGGTCGTACTGTTGCTTTGGCTTAAGCTAATATATAGCATCTATGATAATAAACTGTTCAAAAATACATAAATCGTTTCAAAATGGGCATTCCATCACTCTGGGCCGTACGAAAATGTCCAAGCCTTTTGTTAAGTTTTGTAAAATTGAACAAAATTTATGACTTGAACTCTAAATACTCGTATGCATAGTTTTCATACAATTGCAACAGTAGTTATTTGGTTCTTAACTAACGCGTGCTAAATATTCCACCCCAAAGGTTGAGCGCCGGATTCAGGAAGAAGCTCTGAGTGCGTTGAGGAGAGGCGTGGGCATGCCTGGCAGCGAGCTGGAAGCCACGTACCGGGAGCAGCTCCTGGAAGCCATCAGGCGCTCTCACAGCCTGCAGCCGCCTCGCCTGCTGGACACGTCGGCAGTCCAAGTGGTCAGGAGGGTCACTCCGGAATCAGAACCCATTAGGCGCTTAGGGGTTGACTACGAGAGAGTCCGCCGAGCGTCTTCCGAATCAGAGAATCGAATCAGCTCTGCTCCAACGTATGAGTGGGATCGGAGGCTAAGAGAAACGCCGGTTTTTAGTGACTCTATGTCAATGAAGCCAACATCTCCGCACGGCTCAAAAGTATCGTTGAGCGTCAGTGTTGCTCAGGAGGTAGAATGTACGACAGTGTGCAGTCAAATTAAGCAAGAATGCAATAGAAACGAACCAGATGGGTCAAAAGGAATTCAAGATGATGTTCCCGAGAGAAGATCTTCTGGAACTCGATCTCCAACGTGCTTGACACCTAAATCACAAACAAACTCTAACAGATTACCAGAAGAAACTGGAGCTCCGATGACTGAAGAGGAGCGATTGTCGTTTTTGAAATCAGCAAGCAAAATCTCTGCGAACAATTTGACGTCCAGAGACAGCTCATCAATCAATAACTTTCATGGAATTCCTGGGTTGTTTCCTCATCGGTCATCACCTCGTGATGATATACTTTACGGTCCCTTGAACAATAATATTTTTCCTTTCCCTTCGTACCCTCCAGTGTGGCCATCTATTCTTCCCTTCCCGTCGCTGGCAAAATTCTATTCTCCTTATAATTCAGCTTCAATGTCAGGAACACCTCTGTCGTTAGACGCTTTTAAAAATCCAGTATTTTTGCCCACTGAATTACGAAACGTTGCCTTGCCTAGTCCTTTACACGATACTGTAAAAGAAGACTCAGGCAATAAGAAGCGACTTTTGGATGCAATACTCCAGGTTCAGAGAGAAAGTGGATGTGGGCCTCGATCACCGCTTGGAGGAATGTCTCCTCCTGGAGTTAGTTCGGCTTTAAATCTACCTCAACATGTAACGACATCCACGCTAGCGTCGGTAACTGCTACCTTGACAACATCGACCACTTCTGGAGAGCAGCCCATAGACTTAACGGTGCGCCGCAAACGGAAGATGGCAAAGCAAGACATCATGTACCAGCCCAATGAAGAGGAAAGGCAAGAAGGTATGGAAGACGATTATGATTCAGAGATTAGGGAAGATAATCAGGAAAAAGAGGATCCTCCAATAAAGCTGGAAGAGGAAGTGGAAGAAGACAGCTTGACTGAGAGAATAAGCAAAGAAATTCTGGTGAAGGGAAGGTCAGAGATCGTGGATCTAAAAACTAGCCTTGAATGTACTGCAAGGCTACCAGAAGCCAATTTTGAGGTTCCATTGAAAATTATGAAGCTAGAGACAGCAGGAGATGCGCTCATCACGTGACCTTTCTGTAATTACAATATAGTTTCTCTCTGGAGGAGCTTCATACATTTTAAAAATGTGCCATATTAATTAAGATTACTTCTATGTATGAAGTTTTTAAGTTGGTTAAAAACTGGTTGTTCAAATAGGCAGCAAAAATCTTGTTCCATACTTAAACATTATGTTTGAAAATGTATTCTAACAGTATTAAGACTTGGGAAGGCGTCTGTGCACCAGGAACGTTATTCCTTGTACACTGCTCATTATGCTTAAGGTAAAATTGAGTAGTTAAGAATACCTGTTGTTTATTGCCTTAAATTTCTATTCTTCGTTGCTTAAATATAAGAAACAGAGAGAACCGTTTGTCAACTTTCATTTGTATTCCGAACTTTGTTCCAAAAACGTGGTAAGTCACGAACAGAGTTCTGTGACCTACAGAATTTACGACTGATGTGAAGTGATGAAGGAAGGGAAAATGAAGTATCTAATGAACCAAGCGCTCAACACTGGCGAAAAGTGTAAAGTTGAGGTGGAGTGTTCATTTACGGAGGAGTGCTCAGTTTATAGAGGAGTGCTGAGTTGTGGTGGAGTGCTAAGTTGTGGTGGAGTGCTGAGTTGTGGTGGAGTGCTGAGTTGCAGTGGAGTGCTGAGTTATGGTGGAGTGCTGAGTTGTGGTGGAGTGCTGAGTTGTGATGGAGTACTGAATTGTGATGGAGTACTGAATCGTGGAGTGCTGCTTTGTGAAGTGCTGAGTTGTGGAGTGCTGAGTTATAGAGTGCCGAGTTGTGGAGGAATGCTGAGGTGTGGTGGACTGCTTGAGTTCAGCGGCGTGCTGAGTAGTGGTGAAATGCTGGTCAAGTGGTAGAGGAAGGCTAAATCGTGCGTAGCTTGAAAGTGGACTGGAGAGGCAGGCTACAGAAGCGTGTAGTGCGGTGGAAGGTGAAGAGTTTTGGTGTGTTATTTATCTGAAGTTGAGTGCAGAGATAGACCGATGCGCTCAGTTCGGCGTAATCCTGAAATAGATTATGTGTGTTTGTACCTGAGTGGAGTGTAGTGTGGTATGAGAATGTAGCTGAGTACAGAGCTAAACAGTATAAGAATATTCAGGTGTTCTGTAGCTGTATTATGTTAAATTGCAACGAAAAGTTGTAGTTCTAATAAAAGAAAGCAAAGTTATTTGGAGTAAAGAATTGCTAGACGTGTTCAACAGTACTGAATCTTTAAGAGGAATTCCATTGAGAGATGTTAATGTGAACTGCAAAGGTTCTTTTGTGTGCAGTTGAGTGAAGTGCTGACTTGTGAGACAGTGTTGCGCTGAGCAAATAGTCATAATAGTACAGCGTTGGGTTGTGTACTGCAGTGAGATGTTGTGCAACCGAGCTGTTGCGACATCCCGAGTTCTGTTGAACAGCAGTATTTCAGTGACACCGGAATATTTGATGAAGTGTACCTCGAGCACACAGAGTTGGACAGAGAGTAAAACTTTGCAATGCAAAGATATGCAGTGCATATGTATTCTATCCACTTTTTTACAGCACGCGACTCAGTTAAACTGCATGAAGGGAATCCGTGGACTTCAACTGAGCATTCATTTTGCTTCAGAATCTTGCGACCGATATCGGTCGTCCGTAGCCCTCAGACGTCTCTCAAGAGTGCATCATGAGGTCCTGACGACATTTGGTCTCGCTGGGTGAAATCGTAAAATGAGTTATAACACAATCAATCGCTTACAGACACTGATACTTGTATTTCTACTTTTATTTCTTTCGCGTTCTAAGGAAGTGATGACGAATCGGCACTTACGTTAAAATAAAGTTTCTGGGCTTCCAATCGATATGCGGGAAAGAGTTGTTCAACTGTTCGACGCGATGGAAAATATGCATTTTCAGGTTAGATAGAAGAATATATATAATAACGAATTATAATTTTGCAAACAACTGCGAAGCATGAAACATGAAAAATTGACAAGACGTTTCTAACAAGCGGCTGACAGATACTAGGCTAAAGTAAAATTCAGATCAACAAGAACTACATTATTATCGAAATATTTTTTGTCAGAATTTAAAAACGTCACTCATTATACCGAATTCTTATCAAATAATAGCAATTTTTCATAAAAGTCACCATTGATATACAAAAATGAACGACACATTCAACAAGAATCGTACCCGAAAAAGGTTTCACATGGAACTCTATCCCATTTTTATGCAACTCCAGGTACGCATCTGTAAAAAAACATACGACATGTTTAGTTGCGTGAAGTCAATGTGCCATAAAACTGAAAAATGCATAATAATCAATTTGAAAAAACGTTTAGACGACGTTTAGCATTTTTTCAGCAGAGCTGCAGCACTGTACATATATGCTTATAGAGGAGTGAAGTGCTCAGCTGATTTCACAGGCCGCTGGTGGGCAATAGACAGGACTGTGCAAGGCCTATCCTTCAATAGCAGCTAGTGTGTAAAACAGGATTGTGCAAGTCACATCCTTCACGGGCACCTAGTATGCAGTTCTCGCATTGAACAGGATGGTGCAAGTCACATCCTTCACGGGCACCTAGTATGCAGTTCTCTCATTATTAAATAGGATGACGCAAGTCATATCCTTTACGGGCACCTAGTATGCAGTTCTCGCATTGAACAGGGTGGTGCAAGTCATATCCTCACTGGAACGAAAATGACTAGCGCACATGAAAACAAAGCAAGTCACTATACTAGTATATTGAAAATTATGATAACTAGGTTGTGAAATGTGATAAAAATCAAAACAGCTGGTAATGTGGGCCATTGCGCTTTTCTGAAAGAATGGATTGGCTAAAATATCCATCACAGGTCGCGTTGCTTCGACCGAAAAAATATTAGTACTTCAATCGATTCACATATCTGTTGATAAAAATAAGTATTCTGGATAACAACAAGAAGTACTGGACTTTAACGCTGGGAAATTATTCAATTTTTTATCTCGTGTGTAGTACAATATTGCAAAAATTGTACGTTGCTCGAAAAATGTTGTACGTAGTTGTGAATATCGACCATTGCCTCAAGATAAATTTCGACGAATTGGCTCGTCAAATTTTGCACACATGATGATGCTCTGGACGCGCAGCTCTACCCTGAGACGCGCTCGAGGTCAGGTCAGAGAGGGCTCACAGACTGCTGATGTTAGAGGAGGGAATAAATTAACGCGTGTTTAACGCTGCCCGCAGTACAAAGCACAAATCGTTTTTCATGTGGAAGTAACATCCTTGCTGTGACCTATGATGGTGTGGAGCTGCTATCTTGTATTCATTTATAGTTGATGATCGGTTCAAAGCTGTTAGCCACTATTTACATTCATGAATTTTGCTGGGTGACTCAAAGTTTTGCGTCGGTGTTCGTATTTACGTTAAAATAGTCTTAGAATTGTCGCTAATTATTGATCACCAGAAAAATATCTTTACCTCCATTAACGGTTTCCACGTTTTACTAATTTCAAATTTTTATTCGAGACGGGCTTTTAAGTAACTGTTAGCGCGATGTATGAGAGCAGTACGCATAGGGTTTCCACCCTACAATGTTATTTAGGTAGAATGACAAATTTAAATCATTCTTCCATAAAATGAACTGGTTCTCTTCAACTTCTCAGCTATTGCAAAAAAACAGCTATCAGCATTCCTTGATTGTCTCATGCATGAGTAAAATCGTGCTGGAATAACAGCGAAGCCAATGGGGCAAGTGCCCGCGTGAGGGTGGCCGCTGCGAGCAGGCGCTGCCTTCGTGACGACCAGCACCTGCGGCCGGCTGGTGACACCACCCTCATGGAAATCTTGCTTCCACCCCCGCACGACCAGCCCCTGCGGACGGCTGGTGACACCACCCTCATGGAAATCTTGTTTCCACCCCCGCACGACCAGCCCCTACGGCCGGCTGGTGACACCACCCTCATGGAAATCTTGTTACCATGGTCATCGCCGTAAAAACGCCTTTATTGCTGCATGCGGCCTAGCGCTGTGGCCAAGAGGCACGTGCCTAATTTTGACCAGCTTATTCCTTTCTTTTCTGTTTTGTGAATTGGGTTAAGTGAAAGAAAATGGTTTTCATTCAGGACGTAGAACTGATTCATGTTACACAAACAAATTCGACAAAAATTTCGTGGTATAAAACCATGCTTGCGAGGATCAATTGAAGGTACTCGTATTAATACACAAAAAACAGAGAAAATGCGCAAATTATATTTGATGTCGTTAAGAAATTTCTCTAGTAAATTCGTACTGGAAAACACGTGACTGGAAAAAAGTTGTAGGAATTTCAAAGTCGGTACAAAATATTTTCTTGAGTGAAGAAAAGATGGTAAGTGGACCGCCTGAAAATACTCCAGAGAAAGATTTCTGGAAAAAGAAACTTGTAATAACGAAGTCCATGTTTTTCTTGGCTGAAATACATCTGAGGTTGAAGGGAAAAACAAAGATGCTTCATCCACCTGGAAAGCAGTTTGTGCGTGGCACGGAGCAGAGCGTTAAACTCGCATTAATTTATTCCCTCCTGTAACATCATGAGCCTGTGAGCCCTCCCTGACCTGACCTCGAGCGCCTCTCGGAGTAGCGCTGCGCATGGAGAGCGTCATGTGTGGATAGTTTGATCAGCCGATCAGACAAACTTTCGAAGAGTAGAAGGAAAATAAATTTTAATTCATCCTATTTTACGTTATACCTCAAATAAAAGTCACTCAAACTACAAGAATTTGTAGTTTGGCGTCGACAGTTACGTCATTGCAGAGATGTGACGGACGTGTGCATTAGAAGTTGAGGTCGTAACAAATCAACCAAAGATTATTCACTGAGAATTTAGACACGCAGACCCTAGGCAAAATATATCAAACTTTTAGCTAGTAATTTTCCCGGAATTTACTCAAGGCGTCATCGTCACAGAAAACAATTACGAAGAAAGCGTAGTTTTTCCCGAATTCGGTAAATAGAGGGCCACGACTTGACGCGATGCACAGCAGTTGTGATCCAAAGTTATTTGTAAAAAACTATCACAAAAGTTGAGCGAATCCAATGAAGAGAGTTACAATATTTTGATCGGAATAAGCTGAGGGTTTAGTTATAGGAGTCAATTTAAAAAATGACAATGCTATTATATTACGAGACATCATTATTTTTTGGTTTAATTTCAGAATTGAGTAGGTGAATAAACATTGTTTAGAGCACTCAAAATAAAGTAGCGCTAAAGGAAATAATTTCTCCATCGTCCAATCAATAATCAACAAACTGTATGCAAATACGGTCAAATGAGACGAGAATAAATTACGATCGCAAAAGGCATCTATCTCATTTCACTAACATGATGTCATCAGAAATACGGTAGCTAATGTAAGACGCATGCTGTATCACGATAAATAAATTTGAGAAATATTAATAAAAGAAAGGCAGTGAATTATTGCCATTCAATGTTGCTGAAGATTTGGAAAGCTCCTCATAAGGCGGCTCATAAGAACATTAACTTGATGCTCGTTAACAGTCTTTGTGTACTGCGCACCATTCCGTCACAGCCTCCTACGTTAGCGATGAAAGCTGCTTCCGGAAATGAATGGAGATACCTTCACGGTTTGAAAAAAGAGGGGAATTGGAACCCAGATTATGTTCATTTTCTTATTTGCTGCTCGGACAACTCTCGAACAGGAAAGAAATAGACAAGAACTTGGTGTTGAATTTTCTTTCTCCACTCATTAAACAGAGGGTCCCATAAGTTTTTATTCTTAAGGAAAATAAACGTTTTTGAATGAAAACAATTTTAAGGTTTTCCGTGCGAGAGGTTCTCGGGTGAGTCCACGTATGGCTTGATGTGGAACTCTTCGTGTTTGTTAGAATGAGTTCAGGCCCAAAGTCGTCCGTGAAGTAAGGCCACGCGGTCTGTTATGTCCTGCTCTAGAAGCTAAATTAATATTTACTTCAGAAACTGATAGCAGCATTTGAACTCATCATTCGGATTAAAATTCGATGAATAGTTAGGTCGAATTATGAGTTAGGTATCAGAAGTGTGATCCACATGTGAAAATTAATCAAATCTGCTCATAATATATCCTGAAATGGATTTGCTCTTTAATTCTCTTTTTTGGACCAGAATCTTTAATTCAACGAAAGGCATTGGTCGTCGTGCTACATAAGGAGTATATAGCGGGTCACGCTTTATGCACACAATTCGAACGAAAAATGCTCTGATATTCAATGTCGGAAGTCCAGGGTTGAATAGCGTTGGACTAGTAATCACTGCTGGAAGAAGGGAACGATGTTCACATTGTGTATGAAGTAGAGTTTCAGCCGTAATAACCGAATTTATTGAATAATCTTGAAAATTACCGAAAGGAGAAAAAGTCATCGTCACTCACGTTGTAATTACTGAACACAGGCTACTGTCATTTGTTATAAAAAATAAAATTTAAACTCCGTGAAAATTCTCCTCAAGAATGGAAGAATAAAATTGAAAGGATGAATTTCGCTGAGGATTTCCAACAAGGGCTCTACATCAGCTTCAATAATTTCTCACTTGCTTGCGTGATCACAAAAATGTTCGGTATTTTTTGAAGCTATTTTTAAGCTAAGTTCGTAAAAACCTCTAATTAAAGCTGTCTCTGGAATGTTTGAGCTCCGATATGTTAAAAATACTCTTGTATTAATTTCCAACGCGGAATTTTTGCGAGGAGCGTTCCTAATTGTTAATTTGCTGCAGACTGGGAAGCGCGAAGCTTTCAAGAGCTGCAGCTGACTCAGACGCGGCTGCGCTCTCAGTTCATCCATCAATCGCTGTAGGAGAAATTGTAGCAGTTCTTAGACCGATGTATCTATCACGTAGGCGTTTAAGAACATCAAATCCTGATCGCATACATAATAACCAGCTTAAAAAACGCTTTGCTTCGATAAAATCTATCGATATTACAATGTTGTTAAATCGATTTCGCTAAATAGGCTTGGCACCAGCTTTTGACGAGGGTGAAACTTTTAGGAACAAGTGAAACAAACTTTGTCAAGGAGATTGTCGTTGTTTTTATTCGGCTGACGGACTACAATATATGGAATAGTAATTTTCAGTGAGAACCCTTGATTCCAGTAAACTTGCACGCAGCGACTGGAATGGTGCTCTATCTGGTAGGAAGAAAACCTGCTCACGTATGTTACGTGAGGCTAATTTATTAATAAGAAGAAAAAATTTCCATCAGTAAAGAACATAGCCAGTGGTTACTTAGCTCTGTTAGCCTTTCTGCAACAATCCTAAGGTATCTTTAGCACGTAAATAGCCAGACGTGAATGTATCTCTTGAAATAAAACATGTCTGGAGAGACGGTTACTCATCGACTTAATCTTACAGATTGTAATCTCTCCCCGAGCAACAGGAGTGTTTCTCAACTTTAATATGATTTGTAATTTGACAATAAGATTGAATTAACCCATTAGCTAACTGTTAAATGTTGCGACTAATGTATTTCTGAAAATCACGTATCACGAAAATTTATTGAGGATTACCTTTAAAATTTGTGAGTCTTTTTATTCACTGTTTGACAATTTGCAACACATTATGCTGCATCTACTGATCAAATCTTCATTTAATCATTTATAAATTAGTAGGTTTACTGCTAAATTACCAAAACTTAAAGAAAACTTCATTTTCAGCATATATTTAAAAATAGCTAGGTCATAAAGAAAAGTTTTGTATACTTATCTCAAGTAAAACTATTTGATAAAAAAGAAGCTGCTGTTCCTTGTCAAAAAAGTGAGCAGAGTTCTGAGGTCCAACCTCTGTGAACGGGAGTTAATTCATTCACCTAATTTTGAGGTAGCGCTTTGACCGAGCTCTTGAAGCAAATAGGAGCAAATACTTCCAAATTAAGCGCAGGAATTAAGAGGATTGTTTTTTATGATTCTTCAAAGTCCTACCCATTATGTCCTGAACACTTCATGTTAAATAAAACGATTTATCATGAAACATTCAGGAAAGTACTTCAATTCACCTTGAATTCCATCCTGTTTAGATCACATTATGTTGGCCTTAGCGCCGTTTTTCTAAGCTTTGTAGTACGCAAAATATTTGCAATTGAGATGGTTTTACAGGAAAGTATGTCGTTTAAACGATGATATACTGTAATTTTCTAAGTAAATTTTAATGACTTTTTTTTTGCGAATATTGGGTGCGGCAGGTATCTGAGAACAAAACAGCGTTCATGATAGAAATGAGCATAGGCTGGATATACAATAAAGCAGTTAATGACCATTGAAGTCATGTACACGTAAAAACAGACAAATGCGTGTCATGAGTCAATAAAATGGTCATTCGTCATAATAAAAGCCTGTACGCGTTTGGAACAGTCCGCAGACAGTAGTGATGGGGGTTCAGGGAATATTCATCATGGCATGTATGATAGCAGCACTGGGTGCCGCAACATTGACGTGTGACAGTTTATTGGAAGTCCTCCCAATTAGAAATAGAAGGAATAGTCCTAATGGTTATTGTCGGGGGAACTTGGGCCCACATCCGAGAAAAACGAGAACATTTCTGATCGCTCCGGATGCTTCAATTTGGTTAAGAGGCGCTTGGCTCTGGTCACTGTGTTCCTCCAAGCTCTGTCGTATATGAACTGGTCTTTCCTCATCACTTACGACTTGAAAAGGAGGCCTTTGTAAACGAATGTCGGATGGTGGCGTCGTCAACCTGCAGGTCTCCACTGAGTGTCCTCATGGACTTCTCAGGGACCTCGTGAAGAACAGTTTGGACGGAACCGATGAACACAAACTTTCTGGTCGTGACGAAGTGCCGAAAATGTTATTTCCTAAGAGAAATGATTTCCAACTTGCCACTGAAGTTGGAAAGTCCTACCAACTGAAGTTCTGGAGTTGTTATTTGGCACTGACTTGCCTTCAATTCTCTCTGTAATTTGACGACGAGCAACTGAACGACTTTCAGAAAGGCTTCAATTTCAGTAACAGAGTGTCCGGCAGCCAAGGATGCTATGGTAGCACATCTCTTCATTTCCTCTGTTAGCATCAGCTTAGCGATGTTCATCTACAATAAAAAGAGATGTGTTACGATGACGTGCAGGATACAGCGTCGCTTGTAATATCTGCTTTCAAATACCCGAGGTACCCTGAACTTCATAAGAACGAATCAGAAAGAACGTATCGGATCGATGTCTCTGGATCGCATGACCAGCAAAGAATGATTGAGGTACACGAGCCTTAGAGCAGATTAGAGGACAAGTTAACGCTGAAATGCAGCTTAGATATATTGTTGTATTTCTAATAAAAGCTACCCATTCCAGTGGAATAGATAGTCTAAAAGTATATAGAAACTTTTCACAATAAATTATTCGCTAAACAGTTTACCGACGAGGAATTTTCGGAAGTTACTCTAGGGATTATGAACTTCACAACAATCATTTTTATATTTGAGTTCGTTTCACTAGCCTGTAAATCACGAAGCTTGAAGAAACGTGCTCATGAGGAACAATTTTACGAAAAGAAACAAGGTGGTAAAATGGTGCACCAGTCACGTTGGCCGTAGAATATTTTAATTTTTTTTCAAATCTTCGAGCACTGAACTTCTTTCGGGTGCAATAACGGGACTACGAAATTGGTACCTCATAAAGTTTTCAATACACTCTATAAAATAGTGGTATGATTGGTGTGACGAACAGAGTTGACTTATTCAATTGCTATTGTATAACGAGTACAAGAGTGCCTCAAGCGATGGCAGCATGTGTAAAACATTTCGAAATACCGTCTGTAGAAACGAATAGAGGGAGCAGATCAAAGTTAAACACGGTTGCGACCAATCATCAAACTGAATTATACTCAAAGATTAGGAATGTAGGAGCATTGCAGGAGAGTACGATCAAAACTCGAAGCTCCCTGAATTCATTCTTCACGCACAACAAGGCTGGAGCTCCTCAGCGCTTTAATACAAGATAGGACTGCAATGCGAAGCACCCATATGAAAGTGCACAGAGCTAAGCTTAAAAAGAAGTGGTCTAATGATCACAAATCTTAGGCGATTGAAGTATTGAAGAATTTTGTATGGTTAGAAGGGTCATCGCTTACAGCAAACGGTCAAGTTTAAACACACAGAATGCAGAGCTGGCGGAGGATCAGTACTTCATGTTTCCAATGGACACGCAAGGGGAGCCGTCCTCAATGACTCGGGCAATTATGTCGTGATTGTCGGACGGATCACTAGCATTACCTTCAATGGGCGGATTACTGAGAAGAAATAATTCTATATCTTCAATGAGAAAGTACTTGCAATATCGCCCCCAAACACTATCTTATATTGAGACTGAAATGCACCCATCAAATAAGATGATACTTCCAAATACTAGTACATAAAATCTATTTTCGAGGGACATTGAAATATCAAAGGTCTGGATTAGCGTAGTTACCTAACATACTCTAGCACAGTCGTTATGGAGAGAGTTTAAACGAAGGTTGACGAACAGACTGGCCGTGTACTCACCGTCGAAATAGCTGATAAATAATCCTAAGAAAAGTGGATAAATATTTCATTGAAAGCTATTCAGATACTTTACGAATCTGTGGTGCCCAGCACACATACAAGTTGTTTAATTCTGTAGCCCAGCAAATTTTTAATGAATAAATGATTTTTTACTTGAAGCCCTCAGTTATATGTCAAGCGCATTGTGGTCGTTATTTGGGTCTAAACTTTTAAGGTCTGCAGTTTCGCTCTTGTGACGCGTGTTCTTTATTTTCTAATTACACATTTTAAATTATTCAATGAGGTAGAATCTTTTCATGGATCGTTCTTTCAGAATGTGTGTGTAGACTTTAGTATGAATGTTATAGATGAGCGGGGACATAAACTTCATGATCTTATGTACTACATCCCCTTTTCCTAATGCATATTAAGAAAACAAAACCAAAATGACTATAGCTGTCTTTGAAGAATTTGCTTTTTTGACTGGTATAAAGTGGAGAAATTACTGTGTCCCAATAAAGTAAATAGCTCGCACTCTAATGTTGAACGATTTTTCAAGCTTATACAAGTGTCCGATCGAAGTAAGCTACCGATATTCATCAGAATAGAAGATATAATCAATCATATTGATACAAGTGATATCGAAGGCATCGTACAAACGCTGGTTTGTGATATAGAAACCAGAATAAAAACTAATATTGTAAATAACCTTAAAAACAACTTGACACACGTATAAAAACACTAAGTAATGAAATAAAAAATTCAACAAAAGATCTACCTCAGCAATTCACCACACTTGCACAAACTATGGCCGGAAACTCAATAAAGTATGCTCGAGCTCTTGATAAAAATGAAGCTCCGGAAATGAAACATCAGCCGCCAAAGTTCCTAAAAACTGCTGAGTCTCGCCGTCTCTAATTCCCTTATGAAAAAACAATTCCATACCAAAAGCGAAACCTCACGCTTGTCAACAGTGAAACAGAAGCTTCGGAAAAAATCTCTGTACCAGCTAATAAAAATTC